>JAABOM020057385.1:0-15214 GCA_011800125.2 Solanum clarkiae | reverse complement strand
AGAAACGTTCTCTGGAAAAATTGGGGTGTTTCCATTTGTGACTCAAGAACGAGCTAGAAGAGGTAGTGTAAATAGAGCTGCAGGCACCATGGAAACAAAAGCAATAACTTCAATAACTAAAGAAATTTCACGATCGTACTTGATCGATAAAGTCCTTCCTGCTATCAAGGCGAAATGGCCAAGAGAAGACTTAAATTCTCCAATATTCATACAACAAGATAATGCAAGAACACATGTTCAACCTAATGACGAGGAATTTTGTCGAGTGGCCACGCAAGATGGGTTTGATATCCTCTTGATGTGCCAACCACCTAATTCTCCAGATTTGAATGTACTAGATCTTGGATATTTTAGAGCCATTCAATCTCTACAACACCAGGAGAGTCTCAAAAGTATTGATGAGCTTGTTTCAGCGGTTACAAAATCATATGAAGATTATTCAATGGTGAAGTCTAGTTACATTTTTCTAACGCTGCAAGCGTGCATGATCGAGATAATGCGAGCAAAAGGTTCACATAATTACAAACTTCAACATCTTAGTAAAGCTATGCTAGCAAGGAAAAATCAACTTCCAACACGACTTAAATGTGATCCTGAATTAGTACAAGAAACTCTCAATTATTTCTATCGAGTCTTCATCAACAAAACTGTCGAGAACTTTTTCAACCGAATTTTCAACACCATAATTCATGAGTAAAATAAATATAAATGGCCCTTATGGAAAATAATTTGTTGAAACTAAATTTATGCATTTGTTTCTGCAGAAGAGCTGTTATCTGAACCTTAAGATTTTAGATTACTGTTTTTAAAAGAATTTCTTCAACAACTATAACTTGTTTTATTTCTCGGGACTTTTTGTCTATGACTCATCAAATGAAACTGTTGAAGTTTACAGAAATATGTTGAAACTACGAGGCAAAAACAGATCAGTATAAACAGTCCTTATGGAAAATATTGCATCATAAAAATAATTAAATATACTTTGTAAAGAGTGTAATTTAATTTTTTTAAAAAGTTTAATTTTATTAAATGGAAGGGTAATATTGGAAAAAATTTCAATCATCTACCTTGAAGTTTGAACAATTCAAATATTTTGAATACTAAAAAATACTCTAAAAATTCAGTTATATTGAGACGGAGGGAGTATGTGTTACTCTACTTTTTATACACACTTGTTATTTTCAAAGCTATTACAAAGTTGTGTTATATTGTCTTTGAAATTATCATATTTAAAATTGTTAACGTAAGCTCAAACATGAAAGGTGTAATGTCAGGCCCGTATGGCCACTCTATTATATTGTACATATATGAAAAATCATCCAAAGGTTGACATTTTTATATGAAAAAATATATAACGAAATGCGGACATTACCAAACTTAGCTTTAGACTAAAGTAAATTAAGAAGCATATCAATTTAAATTTATTTTTACTTGCATGGTGAGAATATGTATAATTTGTGTCCCCTTTTGCAGTTGCATTTTTCTAGTTGAGGGAAGGTTCACAAATTAATGCAGGTGGAAAACTAATAGTTTCTGTATGTTTTTTTTAGCAAAAGATTTACATTAACACTACAAGACATTAGTGGCAATAGATCATTTTCCTTTTGGTGGGAATTGAGTTAATGTCTCTGAATGTATTCAGATTGCTAAATTTTTTAGCATTATTTATATAGAGTGTTGTTTATACTATCAAAAATAATTATTACAAAATTCTTGATTTATTGTAGTGTAATTATTTAGACATTCAACATCCAGATTGATGAAAATATATCATAAATAGAAGAATACCAAAAAAAAGCATGAATTTCTATAGTTAGTCATCCATGAAGAAACAAAAATTATAGCTTGTTCGTTTTATTACATTTGTTATGACAGAGAATTTTCTAATTGATCTATGAGTTTTTCAACAGTAACACTTTTTCTAAAGATGAAAGAAATCATTAACCATTGTTTATTTATGAAGACTTTTATGAGAATTAATAGTGTTAATTAAGGAATTTGACATATAAGTTGTATAAGAATTGATAGGTGAATCCCTATCGTGGAGTTGAATATTAAACATGTTTAGGACATACAATTGAATGTCTAAGCGTAAGCCTCAAAGAAACTAAGCATCATACATGAGTCTCAATATGTGTTGCGTGTGCCCCACCTCGGACCAAATCCCAAAACTTCCATTTAAATCAGAGAGAAGTATTGAAAAATACTCTTGAAATTTGGTGCAAATTATTAGTTTTATCCCTCAATTATTAACCATCTTAAAATTATTCATTTGCTTAACTAATTGAATTTAAATATACCCCAATTTGTCGCATGACATAACAACTGGTCTGAAACCCTTGTAGGAATGTGGAGGTCTTATAAAAAGTTGAGAAAAATATTGAGGACACTCCTACACTTGATGAAAATTTAGAGGTGTATTTCTGTCATGCCCCGGGAGGGTAACCTAGGCGTAACTGACACTCGAAGAATATTGTTACTCCCCAAGCGAACCACCTAGTCCCATCACACTAGTTCAATCATTAAATTAGCAAAAGATATTCAAGAGATCTAGTGAACTATCAGTGGGCAACAAGGCTATCACTATGTCTATCATATGGGATAAGAATAAAAGAACAATCTCAATATAAAAAGGAAACAGGGAAGAAGGAACTTCAACATCAACTATCAATTGTTTACGTCTATGAAGCCTCTATGGCTAATGTCTAAAAAGGTACTATGACAGACCATGGCTACCACTATCAAAAGAAATAACACAAACGGTAATAAAGGGAAATATGGGCATCCTCCGAATGCAGGGGAGGACTCACTAAGTCTTTGTCTGGGAATCTATGAACCTCAATGATTCGCCTGCTGAAGTCCTTTGTCTACAGAATCTGTATCATAAAATGATGCAGCGCCAAAAGAGCATTAGTACGTGGAATGTACTGTATGTAAAATGGTCTAAAGTAAGCAATATAAGCAAGATAATATAGTATGACATCAACTCATCCATCACTCGATCTCAACTCAGAATAAGGGACAGGACTTCATCACATCACTATCAGTCAAGACTCATACTATCACATCAACCTCAGAGTACCATCAATTTCATATCTGGGAGTTTCTCTAACCGACAACCACCACCTATAAGTCGGTGATGATACAACGAAGAGATGTCGTTGCCACACCTGCTCAGTACCTTGCGGGGGTAAAGGACGAGTCTATCAGGGGATCCCAAAAGTCTATCAAGTCCTCTGCGAGACAAAGCTAAGGAAACATCCGCTTTCACGATCCAATCCTCTCCTATGCTGGCGACATAGTTAATGAATGCGTGTGGGACTCACTCTTACCCATTTCAGTACTAATACTCCTCCTAGGATTCGGCATGCTCATAAGTCTATCAACATTAGTATGGTTATACAACCAACCTCCCTCAGACAAAAACCTCCACTCATATGATCATCTATCAACTCAAAGGATTAAGAACATTATTAAAGTTCCAAGTTCTATCTCTAAAAGACTTCTAAGGATCTCTCTCTCAATCAGTTTCAGCAACATTATTCTCAACACTCACTCAATTTAAGATTCGGACCACAACAATCATGCATATATACATAGCCCAAGCTCTAGACATCAACCCTAAATTTATTCAAGCAGTCTTTTAATAATAAATATGTATAGTTTATACAATAGCTCAATTAATCAGTTAAACAAATAATAAAAATTATGATAATCGTCAATTTAAGATAATATATATAAACTAAAAATAACTTTCAAGAAAATATCCAAGAATTGCAATACAAGACCTATCAACTATCAATCCCGTACAAAGAAAACCTTGATCTACGCGAGTTTAATTTTGGAGGTCACTATTAACCTCCTCAAAATGTACTAAACTGTGGGAGTTTCTTTGACACACGCCAATCAATATGATTTGTGGCAGTTTAAGCCCCTGCTACGTTGGGGAAAAAAAAAGCGCACTTTACTTGGCCAAACTTCCCGCTTTCTTTTTTTTGGTTATAAACCTTTGAAGATTTTCTCTCTTCAGTCTCACAATTTCTTCCAATTTCTGATTCTTCAGTCCCTCAAATCGTGAAGTTCTTCCAATCGGACCATGGAAGCTTGAATCTGGTATTTGTGAGTTCATAATATACGTTTCTTCTTCGTATTAGCTTTTATGTTTTTCTGCATTTGACCCTTTCATCTTCGCCATTTTTTAGTTTTATTGTAATCTCATATGCGTGTGCTTTGAATTGCATGTAGGTTTTATTTTTTCTGTTGTTTTAGATCTTCTCTGAATTTGAATTTCTCTGTTTATTTGCAGTTTCTCCTTGAAATTGGAGCTTCTCATATACAGTACTCAATTAGTGATACTATTAGAAAATTTTGAAGCTTTTAAATTTGTGGAACTCGTTCTGTTATCTTCACGTTTGTGTAGGGTGAATTTTTGTATATGTGAAAACTCTACAAAGTTCAGTTTTTGTTTGTTGTCGGTGAGTATCTTTGACTATTAAATAGCAATGCAATTCTGCTACTTTCCACAGAAGAAAGATGATAAGTCAGAGTAAGGACTGACACAATCAAGAGATACAATTCGAAAAGATGCTGGTATTTAGAAACCTATCTATGACCCATGTGGAATCTATCGCAATGCAGACTCATTTTATCCATAAGTCACGTTGAATTTTGTATTTGGAAAAAAATAAAGTGAAATCAGTATATGCTCAGAAAATTATCTAACTGAAGCTCTAACAGGAAGGAGCATCTGAACTTGTCGAAATGGAATGCATATTGATCCATAAAGGTAACCCTTACTATTTAAGCTCGGTATTTACTAATGTTGTTAATATAGTTATTGAATGTGGATTGTTCTAACTTAATCTTGAATGTCTGATTATAACCAAATACAACCAAAATTACTGGCAATGAGGTAAATTTGCAAATGCAGATGGTCTCAATCAGGGAAGATGGTAACGGATTCTAAAACAGCGTAATGCGTATAGTGGAGTCCTAAGTTCTTCCTATAAAGCATATTCTGAAGTCAAGTATCTAACTAAGGCTTCACAGCTAGCTAGAAACTCCTTCAATGTAAAACGTTCATATAGATGTATTAATATGCCCTTTTGGATGATATTCTATTTACTTGTATGTGTTATCTTCTTGTCCGTCCATTTAGTCGTGGCAGTTTTGCTCCTCTAGTTTTTTGTCCTTCAATTTCTATTACCATATGTTGTGGCTTGTACTTCAACTAGCATATTATTTTGTTGTAGTACTGTTTTTTACTATCTATTGTTTCTTGTACTGCCGTTACTTTTTTTTCTGGACTGTTTTTTCTTGAGGCAAGGATCTATTGGAAACTGTCATTACCATTGAGGTAGGACTAGTTAGGTCTATGTACACTCTACCCTCCCCGAACCCCACTTTGTGGGACTACACTAGGTATGTTGTGTTGTTACTTCTATTAGCTTTACAGGCATGATTTTTGGAGAGCTTTTATACAATGATCTTTTATGGCTGAGTCTGTGGAACCATCTCTAGAAGGAAACAAATTTATTCATTTCTCTCTTGTGATTTAAAGGTGCATAGTAAATAAGTAATCTACTAAGCGTTATAATTATATGGATATATGAATGAGCAGCAAAATTAGCTCATTGGAACCTCAAGGAACTGCAAAAGATGTCAAATCAAAAGATGGAAATCTTGTTTTTGTTGCTGGTGCAACTGGTAGGGTTGGTTCTCGGACTGTAAGGTTGTATTTTGTTTTCACTGTTGATTTTAGATTATATAAATCCATTAAGCCTGCTACTAAGTATATTGCTGAAAGACCTGAATGTTTTCAGGGAGCTGTTGAAATTAAGCTTTAAAGTTCGAGTGGGGTTCAAAGTGCTCAATTCTTTGGGGACAAACAAGGTCGGTTTTCCTGCAGCAATTCTCAAGTAAGTCTGGGAGTCTTCTGGTTCGCATGAGAGTCCCTGGAAGATGTAATTTGGCTTTAAATATGAAAATGCTTTCTTTAGTTAATTGACCCTCTATTTTCTTCTGGTATGAATGTTTGGGGAGTTCTCGTTTGGAAAGGGAAAGCAGAAGAGGCACTTCTTGCGAGTGAATTCCTTATACTGTGAGTTCTTCTCTATATTAAGCATTGGAAAGATAGAAAACTAAGGTGATATGTGTGTTGGTGCTCATATTTCACTCTTCCTACTATTGAAGTTCCGGTTCGAGCATTTGAATGTAGATGCAGAAGCCCACGTAGGTAGTAGAGCTTTACCAACAGTATTCAACTTCACAGTCAACATCTTAGAGGTAATAATATATACCAGGACTTTTCTTGTACACTGTAATATCATATTGTTACATGAAATATACTCTTGGAATTTTTGTGTATAGGATTTCTTGAATTATCTTCATAAAGAAACCATTGTCAATCAGATTCCAAAAAAAACATACATGTTTTTCAATTTGTTCAAATGGGATATCTTTTTAGACTCATTTACTACTATGTCGATTCAAACTATGTCACACAAATTGAGACAGACAAAACGTTGCTTATTTGTTGTTGTTGATGCAGTGTTGTCAACTCAAGAAAGCAGAAGCAGTATGTTGAAACTATCAGAGAGGATGGTTAATCTTTTTACCTCTGGAGTGAGTGCTACTGCTGGTAATCAATGGACAACCTTAACATCAGGAAATGGCACTGATGAAATGGTTAGAGTTATGACTAGGAAAAGTGTTAATGATCCTGGAAGATCACCTGGTATTGTACTAAGTGCTGCTCCTCCTTTCTGGCTACCAATTTCTCCGAAAATTGTGTTCGATTTCCTCCGTGATGAGAACACTTGAAACGAGGTAATAAGAATTAAGAGTTTGAGTTATATACATTGACTTGACTCTGTTTAGAATTATGTGATTCTAAAATTAGAAGTTCCCTTTATATAACAAAATGCATTTTTTAGACGATATGTAATTTTTTTCACGTTCTTATGTAATTTCTAAATATGTAAATTTTTTTGGGGTGTGTCATGATGACAGTGGGACATTCTGTCCAATGGAGGTGCGGTTCAAGAAATGGCTCATATTGTTAATGGCATTGAGACAGGCAATTTTGCCTCTTTACTAAGAGTTAATGTAAGTCCTCTTTTTTCCTTTATTTCTTCCTTCATAAAAAATTGATTTACTTCGAAAGGCGTTTGAAATTATGTGATTACTTTATTTAAAAGTTTAAAAAAGCCAATTTTTTAAGAATACGCATACTTTTATTTATGTCGTTAACATGTCTTTTTATCATGAAATTTTTTGGACAAAAGAGTGACGGTGATACTTGAACTAGTAAATTTTATCTATTCTAACATCATATGAAAGTACTAAGATCATTTCATCTAAAAAGTATTTTAGCTGCTACGAGATTGTGGTGTTGTCACTTATATTTACTTAATTACATCTTCATCACACCCCTTAACATGACCTTTTGTCTAGTTTGACACCATGTTAAATTAGCTTTGACCATTTCATAGAAAAGAATATCTGAGAAGGTAGAGTGTATACAGACGTAATATCTGAGAGAGGGTGGAGGTAGAGAGTAGCTGTTTCTGAAAACTCCTATGTGTTTTACTAAATATTTAACTGTAAATTCAATTTTGAGATCGTTGAAGAAATCCAAAAGCTTTAAATCCTGAATGCTCGCTTCTAACTCTATTGCAGAGCGACAATGCCACCCAGAGCAACATGCTAATCCTCCAGGAGAGCATCACAGATCCAATTGGATCCTATGTGATCTATGCACCAGTTGATGTCAATGCAATGAACATTGTGTTGAATGGCGGTCACCCTGATTTCGTGCCTCTTCTCCCCTCTGGTTTCGCCATCCTCCCTGATGGTCCACCGGGGGTCATAGGTGGCAGAGGAACTTAAAACAATGGTCCTGGTGGATCTCTCCTGACTGTCGCATTTCAGATTCTTGTTGATTATGTTCCAACTGCTAAGATTTCGCTGGGATCTGTTGCTACTGTCAATAATTGGATTGCTTGCACCCTTGATAGGATCAAGGGTGCTCTGTCACTTGAGCCATGAACTTGTAAGTACATTGTTAATATCCTCATTGTTATACAGAAATGTTAGTCAAGTTCTGCATAATTGCAAAAGTTCTGCATAATTGCAAAAGTTCTGCATGACCGTCAGGGAAACACTGGCATTTTCTGCTAGATGTCAAGGAGATATCAACTGCTTTAGACAGTTCAACAATCAGATTATCAATTCAATTAGGCAGTCGATCCACATTCTTCAAGGAACTGCTTTAATATCACTTCTGCAGCCTGCACCAGAAACTTATGACTTGTTTGACGATATTATTCTTGGAAAAGATCAATATATACTTGGAAGGAGCTAAAATGTTCTCCTGAAAGGAGCTGAAGTGTACTTCTTAAAGCCAGACCAACGTATATGCTTAGAGAAGTTGCGATTTGTGTTTAATATTGTGTTGTTTTTATGTTCTTTTGGTTTAAAGAAAGTCCACTGTAAATTTGATGACCTTTGTCCTTAATTTAAGTGAACTTGTTCATGATTCAGAGCCCGTTTGACCTAGCTTAAAAGCTGGTCAAGCCTGCTTAAGCTTTTTTTAACTTATATAAGTGTTTGCAATTTTTAAAACAAGTTAAAAAAAATTAAAATTTTCTTAAAATAAGTTAAAGTTAAAAGCAGCAACCCCGTTCCCCCAACTTTTTATTTTTTAACTTAAAAGTTATTATAATTTGACTAAAACAATTACCTTTTTATCCTAAATATTTTTTCAAATGCCCCAAAATATTCTTAACTAAAATAACTCTAACTAATCTCCCTTCTCATTATTTCAATTCAAATCATAATTCAACACTCTTCTCGCCACGCTCTCTCTTGACAAAACTTAGGTTTTCTTCCTCCGCTGCCATTTATGTAAGTTTCACTGTTTATTTTATTTTTTTATTAGTTTTTATTGCAAAGTTTTTACTAGTCCAACTTTTTTTCTTGTTTACAGAGTTAGGTACTGCAAAAATTTCATCTCAAATTGTGTATATGAAATTTATTCAAATAATAAATTTATATTGATATTGAACTAAAATATAAAATTTATTTTACTTTATTTTATTTTTATAGACAAAAAATCTTAAAATTATTGATTTTTATAATGTTAACAACTTGAAGGATATTTCAGACATTTTCAATTAGAAAGGTGAACACTTATGCGCAAAACACATAACAACTTTTTTTCAGCTACAACAATTTTACCCAAACATATAATTGCTTATTTTTCAAATAAATGTCAGCACTTTAAAAAGTGTTTCTAAAGTACTTTTTAAAAACTATTTTTTCAGCTAAGCCAAAAGGGCTCTCAGTTATATTTTAGCATTTTTTGTTCCATGAAATATTTTATTAATTTAATTATGAATGTATTGGTTTAATTACTACAGAATTAGCATAAAGAGTAGTTGTAGTAATTTTATATAACCGGCAAACCTCTGTGAAAGGGAACACTAGAATTTCATTAAAAGTATTGTGAGATTATGACCCCAACAAATGAAGTACTAAAAGTTAATGGTTGAGGTTATATACCTCAACAAAATGAAAAAAAAGTTATTTGCCCAAAAATAGATTAAGGAGATTAAAACCCCTGTTATTTGTCTGCCACAATTGGTTACAGGATTTGCTTGAAAATCGTCACTGATTAATAGCGACAGACCTAACTACGAGAGTTTTTTAAAACCCCTGAAACAACAAATTATAGGGGTTCTAACCCTCACTGTTTGTAATTTTTACTCCCGCAAATTAAACTTTTTTTTTTTGTAGTAACCTAGTACATTCATCGGGGCACATGGGAGAACAATCTCACGTTCTGGGTAGTTTTTACATACCTGAGATGAAGATTATACTAATCTTCAACAAGAATTTGAACCCATACTTTCAATCCTTAGGCTCTTTCTTGCTTGCTCTCTCAAAACTTACGCTTAGAACTTAGGAGAATGTGGGTTTCTTAAACCCTTCATACGAAATTAATACGTAAAACACATTTTGAGGTATTAAAATAGGTTGGGAATACCCAAAATACCCTTCCCGAAATTAAAAAGAAACTTGTCATCAAAATTGCACTGGCCCGCAACGTGGACCCATTGCGCACCAGTATATTTTTGGAAATTTCAACCTCCGTCGAAAATGAAGAAAAAAATATAAGTGTGGGTCCCCGATGGTTCCGTGTCGCGGTCCTATCGCGCACCCTCACTATTTTTGGTTAAACTTGTGAAAATTATTTTTCGACCCGGTTGTTCTAAAATTGGGTCGAGACCATTTTCCCACTCGATTTTTTGCGTTGATCGTACATACGGTCTCAGATTTTTCATCGGAGCTTTGGAAGACTCATCATGCGCACGATTACGTTCTACCTTGGGATCATTCGTCCTCGAATGATGAGTAAATGCAAAATAAAGCAAGAGTAGACTCAAAACTCATTTCACTCCCTACTCGAGGACCCTCGAACCCTCAACTATCCATCACTTATCTACATCTCTGTCTTAGACTCAGGAATATGATTAACACATCAACTCGAGAAAAGGAACTTCAATAGCGTTAAGGATAGGGACATTACCTTCAACATCATCGTCATTCGGCACGAATAGGTGCGGGTACTTGAGTTTCATCGCTTCCTAAGCTTCCCATGTAGCTTCCTCAATAAATCGATTCCTCCATAGAACTTTGACTGAGGCTATCTCTTTGTTCCTCAACTTACGAACTTATCGATCGAGGATCTAGACTGAAATTTTCTCATACGACAAGTTATCCTTTACTCTCGTACTCTCAATAGGAATTTCTAAGGTAGGATCTGCCAAACACTTCTTCAGCATCGAAACAAGAAACACCAGATGAACTCCATCTAGCTCGGAAGGTAAGTCTAGCTCATAAGCAACCTTCTCAACCCTCCTCACAATCTGGTACAGTCTGATATAGCGTCGACTCAACTTCCCCTCCCAGTCGAATCTTATGATACCTTTCATGAGTGATACCTTCAAGTACACCCAATCATTCACCTTAAATTCCAAGTCCCTTCGCCTCACATCCGTATACGACTTCTGGTGATTTTGCACTGTCTACAATCTTTCTGTGATGACTTTGACCTTTTTTATAGACTGGTGGACAAGATCAAGTCCAATTAATTCAGCTTCACCAACCTCAAACCAACCAATTGATGATCTATATCTCCTTCCGTACAATACCTCATAAGGGGCCATCTGAACGCTGACATGATAGCTATTGTTGTATGCGAACTCAATCAATGACAAATGATCATCCCAATTCCCTTTGAAGTCAATGACGCAAGCTCTCAACATATCCTCCAAAGTCTGAATGGTGCGCTCTACCTGTCCATCTGTCTGAGGATGAAAGACTGTGCTCAAATTCACTCTCGTACCTAATCCCTTCTAAAAAGATCTCTAAAATTGGGAGGTGAATTGAACTTCTGTGTCCGAGATGATGGACAGGGGGACCCCATGCAACCTCACAATGTCACAAATGTATAGTCGGGCATACTCCTCAGCCATATTAGTTGTCTTGACTACCAAGAAGTGGGCTGACAACGTAAGTCATCAATGTCGGGCACAGACAATCTACCCTGGTATCTCAACACCTCATCTCCCCCTTTGGAGAAAATCATCACCTTTTGCTTATGAACCGCTTCCTTCAATTGGACCAAGACAGGGTCTTGGTCTTGCTTTTCCTTCACTTCTGACACTAAGGACGAAGACCCATTCTGAACATTGACCCTTCATTGTCACTCTTATTCTGTCTCTGCTAGCTAGGCTAGTGCCTAGCTGATTTTGTTTTTCTATTCATCTTCTCCTCTCTATCTCTCCTCTTATCCTCCTCTGTCTATTGGGCATACACCATAATCTTGGAGATGTGTATGCCGGGGATCAACAAAGTTGTCTTGCACTCCTTCTGCATTTGTCTGCCCAAGCAAAACATTAACTCCCTCATCCTCTCCCTCATGGCATGCATCATCTCCGGAGCATACCTGGACAACTTAATGAATTTAAGGTTGTACTCCTTAACTGTCATCCCTCCTTTCTTCAAGTTCATGAACTCATCCACCTTCGCCTCCCTCAACTCTTGAGGAAAGAAATGGTCAAGGAAAACAGCTTCTAACTTTTTCCATTCTGCAGGCTCTGCATTCTCATCTCTACTATCCTCCCATTGGTTATACCAAACATTAGCAATATCCTTCAGCTGGTAGGAAGCAAGATCACCTCGCTCAATCTCATTGGCATGCATAACTTTCAGGACATTATACATTTCATCAATAAAATTCTGCGGGTCCTCCTCAACCTTCGATCCCGTATACATTGGCGGGTTCATCCTTGAAAAATTTCTGAGTCGGGTTGCAGATGAGGACTCCTATGAGGTAGAACTAGGAGCCTGAGGACCCCGACTGTTACCCTGGGAGGCCACCAGATGAGTTAGCGTAGTAATGGCTCCTCTAAACTCTACCTTGGTAGTAGGAGCTGGTTGGGGATATACAAGGGGCGCTTGTGGGACCTCAGCAGTCCTAGCAGGCCATCCCCGTCTCCTTGCCTTTGTCTGAACCGGGACCTCTGGTTGGGCATTCACAGCAGCAGGGGCTGAGGCATCTATCTGAGCAGTTGTTCTTTTTGGCGGCATTTTTCTCAAATGTGGAACGCACAAATTAAGATGAGATTTTTCATAAAGTTGAACTCCGTCTTACGAATTCAGATCATAGAAGAAGGGTAACAATTCCTAATGTCCTATAGCTTCTTGCTTATGAAGTGTGGGACACAACACACTCATAAACAAGACTCTACTAGACACGACTTCATAGACTCCCTAGGACACTCGAACTCTATGCTCTGATATCAAGTTTGTCACGTCCCGGGAGGGTACCCTAGGCGTAACTGACACTCAAACCACCTAGTTCCATCACACTCGTTCAATCAGTAAATTAGGGAAGACATTCAAGAATAATCTAGCTATCGATGGGCTATAATATTCATCATCTACGTCTATCACACGAAACAAGACCAAAGGAACAATTTCAGTATAAAGAAGGAAAAGGGAAAAAAGAACACCAAACATCAACCATTATACGTCTACATCTATGAATTCTCTATAACTACTATCTAAGAAGGTACCATGACAGGCCATGGCTACTATAATCCAAAGAAATAACTTAAGCAACAGAAAAGGAAAAATAAAGATATCCTCCGAATGTAGAGGAGGACTCACCAAGTCTCAATCTTAAAGTCTGGGAACCTCAACGATTCGGCTACTGAAGTCCTCTATCTACTGAATCTGCCTCATAAAGCGATGCAGCGCCGAAAGGGCGTTAGTATGTGGAATGTACTATATATAAAATGGCCTAATGTAAACAGTATAGGCAAGACAATATAGTATAGCATCTGCTCATCCGTCACTTGATCTCAACTCATAATAAGGAACAGGACTTCATTACATCACTATCAGTCAAGACTCATACTATCACATCAACCTCAGAGTACTATCAATATGAAACCTATCTGGGAGTTTCTCTAACTGACAACCATCACCTATGAGCCCGTGATGGTATAACGAAGAGATGTCATTGCCACATCCGTCCAGTACCCTACCGGGTAAAGGACGAGTCTATCAGAGGATCCCAAAAGTCTATCAAGTTCTCTAAGGGATAAAGAAAACATCTGCATTCACGATCTAATCCTTTCCTATGTTGACGACGTAATTAATGAGTGCAAGTGGGACTCACTCTTACCCATTTTCATACTAATACTTTTCTCAGGACTCGACATGCTCATAAGTCTATCATTACATCAAGAATTTCCATCACTTAGCCTCTACGAGCAAGAAACCTCAACTCATTCCATCATCTATCTACTCAAGGCATAGGATCATCCTTTCCAGGTTAATTTCACTATCATTTAGACTCTAAAAACTCTAATCGCATCAGTTTCAATCATTAATATATTCATCTCAGAATCCGAACCACAATAATCAAGTACACTTGCATAATCAAGGCTCTAAACATCAACCCCTAGGTTCATTCAAACAAACTTTAGCAATTGAACATGTATAGTTTGAAAAATAGTTCAAATAACCAGTTAAACAGATAATTTAAGTCATGATGATCATCAATTCAAGATAATATATAGAAATTAAAGATAATTTTCAAGAAAATCCTCAAAAAGTGTAACACAAGATCAATCAACTATCAACCATCAACCTACTACATTCAGCGGGGCACATGGGAGAACAATCTCATGTTTTGGGTAGCCTTTATATACGTGGAATGAAGAATTATCAACTATTCTACAAGAACTTGGACCCAAACTTTGAAACCCTCAACTTTTTCTTCTTCTTCTCTCAGAACTACCGTTTATAGACTTAGAAAAATAATGGGTTTTTGAACCCTTCGTACAAAATAGACACTTAAAAATACGTTTTGGGACTTAAAAATGGGTTGAGAATACCCAAAATACCTTTCTCAAATTTAAAAGAAAAATTTTTAAAACTCGCACACTGGTCCGCGATACGCCAGGGGCATGTATATTTTCGCAAATTTTTGAAATTTTAAATTTTCGTCGAAAAATTAAAAGAAAATACAAAGTGTTAGTCCGAGCCCTCTCCGCGTCGTGCCAGGGGCGTGAATCGACACTATCTTTGCTTAAATTAGCAAAATTATTTTTCGATCTGGTTGCTCTTAAATCGAGTCAAGACCATTTTCCCATTCGATTTTTCGCGTTGATCGCAAATCCGATCTCGAATTTCCCATCGGAGCTTTGAAAGACTCGTTATGCGCACAATTACATTTTAGGTGTTTCAATAATTTTACGGGATGTTACAATGGCGCAGGAAAAATGATTAGAATATGTTTTTTTTCAAGTGACATCACTTGTACATGACGTATTTTTATTCGCCTTTGATTGAGATAGGAATGTCATGTCATTTTGACACATGGCGTGATCTTATTGATTCTTTTGTTTGACTTGGCTTGTCATGTCATCTGACACGTGGCATCAAGTGTGCCTCTAGGATGAGAAGATATTGAGCCTATCAAAGTGGGTCATTTTTTGTAACCCAAATAAATGAGTTTGGACTTTTAATTAAATTCATATTTTATTGGACTTAATTAATTAACCCATTTACATTAATTCATAATATTTGCTTGGATTAATATGTTTTAAATTTAATATAATTTAAATTATTTTAT
>JAABOM020057384.1:0-15216 GCA_011800125.2 Solanum clarkiae | reverse complement strand
TATATATAAAATCTACCGATCACATAAACCCACATAAGAAAATATATATTGATCTTGTGCTAGCACAGACATTTATAACTAGTGCATGTATGTATATATATAAAAACATGTCGTCTATAGCTAGGGATGGCAACGGGACGGGGCGGGACGGGTTTAAGCTATGTGGTGTGGGGCTGGTTGAAGTATCTATATTTTAAAACTAATGTGGGGTGGGCTGCGGGTTTAAAAGGCCAAATAAGAATTCGAAAGAATTAAATTTTTGTAATTAGTAAAAGTCAAAGATATAAACTTTTATATTAAACATTGACTTTAATTTTAGGTGTTTTCTAAAATTTAAACTAGACATGTTCGGTATATTATTAGTTGTTAAAATGTCAATTAGAAACTTTTAATTACCGATCAAGAAATAATTATTAAAGTGTCAACTAAAAATAGTTAATTAATTGTTCAGACGTTAATTAAGAGAAAAATCTAAATTCAATTAAAAAATGAAAGAATTTTAAAATTAAGCAAGACAGATTTATGCAAGACGAGTTAAAAATAAAAAAACCATCATACGAGGTGAAACGAGTTGAGCTCAACCCATCCTGCACTCATCCCATTGCCATGCCTATCTACAATGTCATATCTAATTATCATAGGATCTGAAGACAATTTTTCATTTATCATAAGGATTCTATAGTATTGTTTCTTTTGTGGACTGTAGCCATTTTGTGGAAGAACTTTGTGTTCTTGTAGAATATAGTATCTAACTTTTCATATTTTTTAATGATGCAGTGGAGATGGAGCTCTATCAAAATACCAACTTGAGGTATATTTCTATTTTTATTTTGCAACTCGAACTCCATGTTTAACAAGTTGTAGTCTATATCAATTAATTTATATCACAATATACAAGTTAATACCTTATAAAAAATTAATTTTGAGCATGCTCAGCACTTGACACTTTATTTGCTTTCTATCTTTCTGTGCAAAGTGTAGAAAGTGCTATAATACTTTATAGAGGAAAACATTGCCAGTAGCTAAGTAGAGATAAAGAGGAGAATTCCTCCTTGTTATAAAATTGTATAGATTTTAAGACCACAAGAGTAGGATATGAATATTATAGCAAAGTTTGTAATATTAGGGAAATCCAGTAACACATATAGATTCAACATTTTTTGTCTTTTTCGAAGAAAGATTTCTTTGGGATAGTCTAAAAAGAACACCTTTTTGGGGCTCTTTCATTTGATTCGTTATTCACTTCTGGAATACCTTGTATAAATTGTTGCACCAGGTGCGTCCTAACTACTTGAAAATTACTTGTTGCGTATCTAGTCTCGTGTATTCCCAGTTTAAATACATAGACAAGTTTAATAGAGAATCGATTTGATAGAGAGGTCACAAGATTGTCATAGTGGGATCTACCTGTGGAAATTTATTATATGCAGTATGCACAAGTGATTTTGTGATATTCATTACTTCCCGAACTAAATTGTGGAGCAAGACAGATTTTTTAATTCTTCTTTTCCATGCACCTCATTTAGCAGAATGACTGTTGCCACCTGTGAATAACAATAGTAATATTTTTGCAGTACTTTTTGTTTCTTACATGAAATCTCAAGCCTATTCTTTGCTGCCATATTGTTGGAGTGACAGTATGCGTGATTATATGATACTTAAATGGCTCAAATCTATTTTCTTGCTTTGCTTGATAGTTTAATAGATGATCTATCAATTTAACTGTTTGAGAGTTTTCCCAGATTCCTCTGCTTCTCAATAGTCAAAGTGTATAGAATATTAATTCTCATTAGGTAGACATTTGAGTCAGAGTAATGAAACCAAACTCCACCTAATGGTAGCTCCACATGTGGAAACATAACTATATGTTATCTAATCTTATCTTTTGGATTTGCTTATTCTTACTTTCAAGTAATCTTTGCTAAATTTGGTTACTGCATTCAACAGTTCTATGCTTACCCAATATCTGTGACAAATGACGGCACATTATATGCAACAACTCCTTGCTCGCCATTTATGAATTTCAGTCCAGAAATTTAACATCTTCTATAATCAGAATTTCATCTGAAAGAATTGTTTTTCAAGTACCATTCTACTGAAGAGAAGATAAAAATTCATTGTGCTCAAAATTTCAATCAACCTTCAACTTTTTCTTCTCTCTTCTAAATTTCTGTTTATTCCTAAATTCTGTTCTACCTTTCATTGTTATTAGGTAGAAGGTGTTGTGTATTTCTATAACTATCTAGTCAAAGGTAATACTCCTATATGTTAATTCTTAAGCTTGTCTTGCTGATAAGACTTACAAGAAGTAGGATCATAGCTTTGTAAAGGGAAGAGGTGGGGTGAGGGATGGGTTAGGGAGAGATTTTCAAAAGATTCTAGGAACACATCTGTAGAATTGACAAATGTTTGCCTAAGCTTTTAAGGGAATCAACAACGTATTATACTTATTGGAATACTTTATTTCTCTACTTGTAGTGCAGCAGTTTCTTAAAATGTGTTATTATTTAAATTGTTATTTACATAATTCGGTATTACCTTTTACAAGCAAGAGCATAATTAGAACTCAGAATAGGATAAGTTGGTTCATAATGTGTTACTGTGTTTGTGATGATGTGATGTTTTTGATGCTAAATAATGTGTGTGCAAATAGATCTGTGAGTTATTTCTTTTTGTTCTTATATATGTTACTTTTTGACCTAGTATGAACACTTCAAATTAAATCTTGATTTTGTTTTCTCTTTTTCAGATATAAAAGGTGGGAGTTGACTAACTGCAAGTGTCAAATACTTTGGAAGAAACTTTTATTGATCTGTCTTAGTTTAAGAGTAATATTTATTATGTTTCAATTAGATTTTCTTGTTATTGGACATGTTTTACTTTTATTTAAAGTTTTTGTGATGAAATATTAGCTTAGTATAATTTCAGTTGTTTTTAATTATATGATCATAGATGAATTTATTAATTATCTAGCATGTTTTATTATTTAATTTTTGATTTATGCGACTTTGATTTAGTAAATAATATCAATATAAAATAATTAGATGTCATCAATTATTTGTAATTAGTGACAATATTTTATTGTCAAAGGTAACTTTTAGCGACGACTAAATTAAACTTTTCTAGACAAATTCTTTTGTCATAGAATAAATTAGTTTGTCACAAGTTGACTACATTCCGTGACAAAATATATTTGTCCCAATATCATGAATTAAATTTTTTTGGTGACAATTATAATTGTCATTAATCATGATAATTTATAGAGACAATAATATATTGTCGGTAAAACAATACTTTTAGTGACAAAATAATATAATTAGCCACAAAATTATTAACCTTTTTATATTCATAAATTTGTTCCTAATTTATATATTTAAGGACGAAATAAATTTTTGTATATAAAAGTTAATGATTAGTGACGAAAATAAGTCTATTCAACTACGAAATATATATAACTTTAGAGACAATTGATATCGTTACTGATTAAAATAAATAATTACCGATGATATAATTTTGTGGTAGTAATAGCTATTTTAGTGACAAAACGCATACTATTAACATCAAAAGATTATGCTTTTTATGATAAATAAATTTGTCACAAATATTTATGCATTTAGGGACGATTTTTCATTTTGTAGCTAATATAACCTTTTTAGTGACGAAGCACTAAATCGTCTTTGTATACTTTTAGCTACCCACGTTTAGAGATGATTGATTGACGAATTTTTTTCATCACACAAGATCTTTGGTGATGAAATATGATTAATCACTGGCCAATCATTTGTCCCTGATAATCGAATTTGTTGTAGTTAAGCTCCTCAAGATGGAGGATCGGTTCATGAAGAGTTCCAGGATGCTCTTACTTTACTAACTCAAGTGGTGGCTAATCAAGTCAACCAAGGGGCCCAAGCTCCTACTCCGGCATCTCGAGTGAGGGATTTCATGAGGATGAATCCATCGGAGTTCTATGGTTCTAAAATGGATAAGGACTCTCAAAAGTTCATTGATAAGGTTTATAAAGTGTTGGCTATCATGGGTGTGAGATCGGAAGAGAAGGCAAAGTTGGAAGCTTACCAACTCAGGGGGTGGCACAAATATGGTTTACTCATTGAAGAAGGAGAAGGGGAACAATAATGTGGTGCTACAGGAGGGTAAGGTGGCTTTTCTTAACTAGTTTTCCCTCTTGAGATTAGAGAGGCCAAGATGATGGAGTTCATGAATTTGAAGCAAGGGTCAATAAGTGTGAGAGAGTATGCCCTCAAGTTCAACCAACTTTCTAAATATGCTCCCCACTCGGTGGCCAATCCGAGGTCTAGGATGAATAAGTTTGTAATGGGTGTATCCAATTTGGTGAACAAGGAGTGCCAGTCTGCTATGTTGATTGGTGACATGAATTTGTCCCGCTTGATGACTTATGCCAAACAATTGGAGGAGGAAAGGATGAGAATAGGAAGGGTAAGGAGGCCTAAAGGCCTCGTGGTGAAAGAAAGTTCCAAAGTCCCAAAGGTCGTGGTGGTGTGGTACCTTATGCTAGGTGCCTAAAATGTGATAGATGTCATGATGGCCCGTGCTTGAAGAAGACTAATGCTTGTTATGGTTGTGGGAAGATGGGTCATAAGATAATAGATTTCCCTCTTAGGCACATCAAGGGCAAGGGTGGTGATATTGATCAAGGAGGTGCTCCAAGATATAGTCAGTTCTACGCTCTTCAAAGAAGGCAAGAAGGGAATGAGGTGCCTGATGATGCTACCGGTAAGTTAAAGGTTCTTCTTGATTTTATTGTGCATGCTTTGATAGTTCTAGGGGTCTCTATTCCTTTCATTATCCCTTTTTGTTTCTAGTGAGATTTGGTTGTGTGAGTCTACAGGTGCTAGAAAGGCTTATAAGGGTAACCCCATGTTCTTGTTACATAAAGTCTTGTCTTGTGATTTTGGTTGAATTTGGTTTGATGGGTTGGAGGTATTAGGGTGGCTTGGCTACATGCATATCATGTTTCCAGTGGGTGTTGGATCCATAAGGTTGTAATGTGATGGTTAAGGATGAATAATCTATTTGGTCAACTACAATGGGTTAGTCACTTCTCTAAGATTGATTTGTGTTTCGGGTTTTTTCCCCAAGTGAGGATGAGGGTATGTGATATCCCTAAGTGTCCTTTCGGACTAGGAGTGTGTATTTTGAGTATTGGTGGAGTTGTTTGGTTGGCTTGTGCACCAGCTATGTTATGGGTTTATGAATAGGGTCTTAAAACCTTACCTTGGCATGTTTGTGGTGGCCTCTAATGGTGGCAATTGATTTATTTAGAACTTATGAATCATTTGGGGGTAGTGTTGCAAGTCTTTGGGGATGCAAGGTTGTTTGCTAAATATGATAGGTGTAAATTGAAGATAACAAGAAGGTGGTTAGAAATCCTTAGAGATTATGATATGAGTGTGCATTTTCACCTCGACAAGGCTAATATTGTGGCCGAGCCCTACCTAGGGTGTCTAGGGGTAGCCTACCATGTTGATGTGCTGTCAAAATACAACACATTTAATGCCCAAAACAAGGGATTTGGTGATTTCTTAATGCGACTTTTTATTGTTTTTATGTGTTTTAGTGTTGTTCTTGCCGAAAAGTTAGGTTGGCATGATTTTGAACAAAAGTTCAAGATTTTGCTGAATCATAGGACATACGAGCTCACTTATGAGTTGTAGCCTAATCTACGAGTCGTAGGGTGTGTCGTGGCATGAAACAGAGATAAAAAATGAGAAATCTGCTAAGTGGAGGTCACCCTTACGAGGCTATCCTACGAGTCGTAAGTCTTACTATGACTCGTATGGGTGGACTCGTAGAAGGAATCAAAGAGCCAAAATGTTGGACCAAAAACTAAAGGCCTAGACTACAAGAGGAGCATACGAGTAGTAGACCAAGCTACGACTCGTACCAATGGATCGTACCAGTTGAGTCCAAGATGCCAAGAACTTGATATGAGACCCTGATTACGACTTGTAGGCCATCCTATGAGTCATCACTGCGAGGCGTACCAGCTGCCAATTGTCTTTTCTGTGTAAATTTTAGGGTTATTTTGTAAACACTATATATGGTTTAAGTTAGGGTTTTATTAGGGGAGATTCGAAACAGAGAAGAAATTATCATCTTTGAATATTCTCTCAAGAAAACTTTTAGGTCTTTAGATTAGATTATCTTTTTCTCTTGGAAAACCTAATCTTAGGGATTGTGAACCTCACTTTGTGCTCATTGTCAATCTATCAAGCTTTTGGTTTACAACTTGTAGTTCTTCAATCTTCATTGCCTTGGGTAAAATTCTCAATCATGTCATTTATTTGCATTTTTGCTTATTTTTGCCTTAGCTATGAGTAGCTAAGCACCCACAACTTGGGGTTGTGGGAACCATGAGTATTTGACTTGAGATAACCTAGGTGTATTGCATTTCTAGGATTGGGATTTTGCATGTATTGTTTATTTCTCTTCATTATGATTGCTGTTTGGTGGTGGCCAACACCAAACCCCGCTTACCATCACGATCCCGACCAAGGTAGTGACGAATAGGAAAAGGGAAGTAGATGACAGAATTCGATAGATGTGTTCACATCTAATCAACCAAACCTGACCAAAGAGAGTTGACTGGGACAATAGGTAACGGTTATTTGACACACCATAGTAGCCGACCAAGCGCCATGGTGAAATTCGACCTTCACCTTTACAAGAGGGATGGAAGAACCTAAGTTACCGTCCTACATGTGAATCTCCAATTGTAGTTATGTTACCTAGGTAAATCGAGTCAAAGAACCATGGGGAACACAATTCCCAAATTGTCCCTAAAATTGAGTGTCTTTTCGCATTTTAGCATAACATCTATTTTATTTTGTTTTTAAATAACAAACCTCCCCCCCCCCAATTAGAGATTTTAGTTATCGATACTCGAAATGATTGATAGTGAGTTCTTGTAGTCAAACCCTATATTCCCTATAGTTTCGACCCTAACCTTTGGTTAGGTTAATTGATGACAATGACCACTTTCTTATTGAAGTGTGGACATCATTTGAAGTTATGGCGTCATTGCCGGGGAATACGACTAGGTTTTGACTTAATTTCACTATTAGTTACTTCTAGTGTTAATTTCTAAACTCTCCTGTAATTTACTTTGTCTTTTTTTTTTATTGTTTAGCCTATTCACAGGTTGGTTGGCACCATGACTGAACAAAGCTCTACATAGCAACTGACTTGTTGGAGACATTGCAGAGGCGAGCCTTGTTTTATGGACAAGAACCTGAAGGCCCCCAAACTCACCTGCAGAATTCTACTCAAACGTTGAGGGGGGTTCTTGGGACAAGACATCCTGCTTGGGAGGCCATCGCTCTTCAGGTTTTCCCCATGACTCTCCGGAATGAGGCTGCGAAATGGTGGTCAATTCTCTTACCTGATGTTTTTTCTAACTTGAGGGGGAGGTACAAAGAGTCTTCCTGATGAACTTCTATAAGGAGTCCAACAAGCAAAAGCTACAGAACAACATCTGCAATTTTAAAAGTTTGCCAGGAGAACCTTTGGTAGTAGCTCGGGAAAGGTATAAGCAGTGCTTGGCAATGAATCAAAACCATAGTTTGACTAATGATGGATTGGAGGCTTGTTTCTACCGAGCACTAACCTCCGAACAACAAGGGCATGTTGAAGCATTATTTGGAGGGGACTATTGGGAGTTCCTAAGATGATCATTTAATGAGATCACCGAGCATATGGACAAGCTATCTGTAGTTTCCCAAGTCTACCAACCCTTTTAAGGATAGGCCGAACCATCCACTAGTGTATTGAAGGAAGCCCCGAGTAAACCCAAGAGCGATAATGTGCCAAATTGGCCGAGGTTACTACACCAGCATTGCATCACTGATAAGCTGACAAGGATTGAGCATATACTTTAACAAGTCCTGACCAAGGTCAATGAGAAAGATGACATTATTCGGGAGATAAAGTTTGATGTTCTCAAAAGTAACTTCAAAGTGGAACAACAAACCTTGTCAATGCAAAGGCTCGGAGATAGGATGGAACAACATGCTGAGAAACTAGAGGTAGTACAGGATGAGCAAAGGAGGAATATAAGGAGCAGCGATGGAACTCACGGAGAAGTTTGATTATCCATGATGGCATGGTTGATCCACGACATTAAACAAGGCACCTCTTGGGAGGCAACCCAAGCATTTTTTATGTTTTTAAATATTTTGAGTCATTTCTATTCATTTAAATTGTTGGGTAGTTTAATGTTTTGTTGTGAGTGTTAAAACTTTGAATCAGCTGTATTGTCTTGCATTTAATTGCATATGGAGTAAATGGTTGCAGGAATAAACCAGAAAAATGAGGATAGATAGATTTATGCTTGGAGCAACTTCTTCGAGTAGGCCTACGAGTCGTAGTCACCACTACAACTTGTAGTCATGCCTTGTAATGGGAAACAGTGAGTATTTGAAGTTGGCACACACACTACGAGCCAACGATTTGTATGGTTTCCTACAAGTTGTAGGTAGGGTTCGTTAGCCTAGGTATGCAAATTTAAATTGTCTTAAGTGTTAGGCTCGCTACGTGATTGGGACTATGAGTCGTAAGATGTCCTATGAATCGTAGTTGGGGTCTAGTAGACCAGATCTACAGAAATTTAAAAGGTGACCTATTTTGAATATTAAAAGACTAACGTCTTTTAGCTCTTCATGTCCCTTCATGAAACAGTTCTTCTCACTTTAGAACCCCCCTAACATCACTTTGCACTATTTCATTCATTCCCCAAATCATTCCTCTACTAACATCCCCTAGCAAGTGCAATTTTCACCAGCGATTCAGTTTCTTTTTCTTCTTCTCATATCACATTCATCCACTCATCTGGTAAGTTTTCGTGATTAAGTTTGGTATATCTCTAAAATAATCTTATTTTATGGGTGTTTGAATTAATCCTTTATTATAAGAATGTTGGGTGACTTTAAAGTCTGATGTTATGGTCATGTGCGCGTATTATATATTTTATGGGTGATTATTTTGTGAAGATCATCTGGGGTTGAACTATGTAAGTGGAGGGATGTTATCATTCTGTTTTAAGGGAGGACTCATGCATAAAGTTGATGTACCCTTTTATGTGCTTCCATATGTTCGATATTGGAGATGTTTTGAACGATATTAGACAATTTGTGTTTCATTATAGGATGATTGGTAATGTGTAGTGATTAGGCTTATTACTGGGTTATCCATGTGTTTTTGATTTCTGATGCTTCCTAGTTAATTCTTAGTCATTTTGGAAAGGTTAGAGACACCCAAGGTGCTTTCTGTTTTTTGCTACGAGGACCTACTACGACTCATAAGTCATCTTATGAGTTGTAATGGCCCTTCGTAGAAGGCAATAGTCATCTTTGCTGCCTTAAATTTTCCATACAAGGCTCACCTACGATTTGTAGCACTTGTTATGACACGTAGTGGTGGTCTTATGGCCCAGATCTGAATTTTCAAATCTTTCTAGAATAAGGTACGAGACCAGACTATAACTCGTAGTTACCTTAGGAGTCATACCTACGTCTTGTAGCTGATTCCAGAATATGTTTTTCTCAGAGAACTTAGTACTATGAGTCTACATTACGACTCGTAGGTCACCCTATGAGTCATACATTCAACTCGTATCTGCAACCCTGCACCTAGTTCAGTTGTTTTTCACTTTGTTATTTGTATTGTTTGTTGTTTGATTGTTTTATGTGTTAGTCATTTGTGTAACAAAAAAATCATGGGACTCATGCGTTAGTGTGTGTTGACTTTTCAGATATCATGCCTCCAAGAGGTCGAAGGGGTGATGCCTTGACTTCAGGACACCAACTGAGAGATGAGATGTCGAATGATGAACAATTTACTGAAGAGATAAATGTGCAACCAGATCCTGAAGCTAATGTGCCCATGATGAGATCACAAACAACGAGGGCCTCGATGGAAGTGGATAGTCCCTCCTAATCTGAAGAGGAGGGTGATGATGAAGTATCAGATGATGATGCCTAACTTTCTGAGTAAGGTCCTCTCGAGGTGTCTCAATTTCAGCCAGAGGAGACTATTCTACAACAACCAGCTAATTTGACTTACACCATCACCTCTATAGACACCCAAAGCACAAGATGGTGTGTCCCAGGCATGAGAGAGATTTATGAAAAGGGACCGAAACCAAAAATTCATTTGGGCCAGTGTGGAGATTTCAAGAGGAGGCGAGGTTAAAAGACTTAGGGCTAAGCGGTGCACCGGGACTAGAAGCTAAAATTGAACGCCATGGACTACAATGACTGTCATAAGTGTTGGGAAAGTATGCCCCCTACCTGGTCCAAGAATTTTGTGGCTCCTACTATTCTATGTTATGTAGCAATCTTTCGAGGCACAAAAAGCCTATTGAGCAGCCACAATTGAGTGAAGTACTGGTCAGAGGTGAGATTGTTGATATCTTAGAAGAAACCATTCAGAGGGTACAGTTTGGGGAAAATTACAGAGTACCGCAATCCACAATAGAGTATGATCATAGGATTGTCAAAATGAGGAAAATGGTTAATAAAAAAGATGTCAGGCTAAGAACAGAGCTTGTTAGATGGATAGCGAGCCAAATCTGCGAGGAAGGTGTTGAGCTGATATGAGTTAGCACACTGAGCATATTTTGAAGGCCCACCTCTCGTTCTAGGTAAAGTTTTGGTGGTCCATTATCCGATGGTGCATTAGAACAATGTTTATAGATAATGCAATCACGTTAGAGAGGGCTATGTTGTTGGCTAGCATCTTGGCAGGGTACGACATAGATTGGGCCCGCGTTATGGCAGAGCAGATTCATGAGGCAGTAGTCTGCACCCACAGGCATTGCCATTTCCCATTCTAATCCATAGGTTATGCAAGGAAGCTGGTGTGCGGGTCTCTCTCCACCAAGACCCTCATGTAGAGGTTGTGTGCATGATGAACCCCAGTTTAATCAAGGCTGATGAGAACCCAGTAGCCCTACAAGAGTTGTTCTACCTCTTATTCCAAAACCCTTCCTGATAGAGCCTCCGATTCAGGGTTCGATTCCTACTGTTACTTACACTACTCCAGCTGCTGCAGAAGCTTCATCGGCTGTTGTGATTGAGTCCCTGCCATCTTCCAACACTCCAGCACCAGCATCATCTAGTATATAAGTTGATTCTCTTATGTCTTCTGTTGCTTTTCAGGCACTACTGCACAGGATAGCTACGGTAGAATCTAGGCAGCATGCTCTATCGCAAAGGTCAAACCATGGGTTGACCAAATCGTGCGTGACTCAGAGCAGAAGATAAAGGCATTCCCCCGTGATTTCATTAATAAGCAAGTTAGAGAAGTGGATCCCTGAGTCAATGCTTTCAAGGTAAGAGTCCTGCGAAGACTTGAGGGAGCTAGGACAGCTGACACGAATGCAGTGACTGAGGAGTTAGCCAAGTTTAAGGCCGATTTAGTACAGATGTTGGCAGCTCTTGTGGAAGTCTCAGAGGTGACATCGATGGGCGATGAGACATTTGACTGGCTAGCTGAGCACCCACATTCTCATGGGAAGAGGCCCCTCGAGACAGTGATCCATAGATAAGCTAGAAGAGGCCTCGACCTGATGACCCAAAAGCCCCGGTGGAGGAGCCGATACCAGAGGAGGTGGTGCAGGAGTCTATCCTGTTGGTGGCTATCAGAGAGATAGAGAGCAGCAACATTCACATGGAGAGGGTAGTTCACATACAACTGCGACCCAGATTGCTGAGGAGGAGACGATGACCCAGGACCCTGCTGACCAGCTAGGGACCGGTGCTTGATGCACCATGATGTTTGACTTATTTTAACCGCAGTTCTTAATTTTTCCATATGGATACTTTGTTCTATTGTTAGACAATCTTTTCTTTATTATGTTGATTTTTGGATGTGTTTAAATATTTTTATGTTGGATGTTATTTTTACTTATATTGTGGATATTAGTTTTTGGTTTTTAATGTATGTATTGTAACACCCCACATTTTACATGTACTAATGCTATGTAAATGAATCATGTTATGGTTCGGTCAAGTTGACGCCAATTCTTGCAAGTGCGTGAATCTCGTGTTAATGAGTGATATGTGAGTCTAAATGCTTAAGAGGGTTGAGGGCATATATGTGTGGGTGTTAAATTGAGGATATATCATCCCCAAACTAAGTAAATAATTGAGGTTATTGTATGACTTAATAATTTAGTAGGAGAGTCACCTACTTATAATTGATAGCCAAGCAGAGACGAGGCTCGATGCTGAATTTGTTCAAGTTCGATTATGAATAAATTTCATGTTAAGGATGTAACTTTGGCCCGTGTTTTAGTATCATAAGTGGACCTTATTTTCATTCCAATAAGAATTTAAAAACGTCCTAAGTACTCTACAAACAACTTGGCCATTTCGACCCAAAACCAACTAAGAAGAAAGCTGGAAATTTGGCAGCATAAGTCCATCATATTTGAGACCCAATTGAGCCCAATTTTGGAGGATAAGATGCTGCAATAATAGACCATTAATGGGTGTCATTATCAGGTCAAAAGTTAAAGATAAAGTTGGCCAATTTGATCCTTAAAAACAGGTTAAGTGCAGCACTAAGGCATTCCACCAAGAAATAAAGTTTTAGCTTTCTTAAAGTCATTTCTCCTCTCTATAATTCACTTCACCAAATTGAAAACTTAATTGTCTAAGGCTTTTGAAGGGAATCCAGAACATATAAGGAAAAGTAAGCAATTATAGTTGTGTATTTAGTATGATTTCTTTATGAAAAACAAAAAGTATGTGATGGTATCTTTGCTGGAAATTTGCTGGAAATTCTGGACAACTTGTGTCCAGAAAGTTATTGCACACTTGCCTTCTATTTTGGTGACTTCTATATATTTTTTGGACTTTATTATGAAGAGACTTTGATGTTGTTAATATGGTTGAAGTTATAGATGTTTCTAGTATGGTTTCTTTATGTAAAACAAGAAGTATAAAAAAGCTGAAAATTCTAGACAGCATGTGTCGTAAGTATTGTTGTGAACGTTTCTTGTTGTTCAAGAGGCTTTTATTTTAATTGGTTGGAGGAAATATGAAGTAATACTTATATTTTAACAATATATAGGTTGTTAGTCATGGAATTAAGCTGTTGCACCACTTTTACAGTCCACAAAAATGAGTTGTTGTACAACGTCATAGTTTAACTTTTAAAAGAAACTTGAGAGCTGAAAATTGTAATATGTTGTTCCACGACCTTGACCTGTTTTGGGACTTTTTTGGACTATATTAAGACTGGTTTTATATGGTAAAAGTGTTGGAAACAATTTAGGAAAAAATTAAAACAAGTTTGGATTGTTGGCATTGAAGTGTGGTGAAAGGATGTAACGTTATGCCGCTTGTTTGTATGTTGTGAAGAATTATTATTTGTTGTGTCTTGTGGGCTGTTTTAGGACTGTCAAAGGTATGAAAATAAGATGTATATGACATGTACATAAAAATGGTTATTAGAAAATACGTTTATAAGTGAAAAACTTGAAGAAAAGTCTTTGCGTCATTAGTTGAAAACTTGCTGTCTGGGTGATCATTTTTATGATATTGGACTACCTAGAAGTGTTGTGTTGCTGCTAATACTAGTCTTATCGCTTAATATACTGTAGCTAAATATTTGAGGGAAACCACAGCCACTCTAAGTTAGTAACGAGGTCATACAACGAGGTATGTAAGGTTACTTGATTTCATATCATTTGGCATGAAATATAGATCCCTTGGTAAGTAAAGGCATTTATTTACTCCTACATGTCAAGTAGCCACTTATACACTCTTCCACATATTCATATGCTCTTATATATATAGTTATCTTCATAGTTACATATATATATGGATACTAAGTACATGAGTTCTTGTTGCTAAATAAAGTTAATGAGTTGCTTCAATTCATACGTATTCCATTGTCTATGTAACATACTCTCTTCATTTTCATATTGTAATGTATGATTATTTACACGGTACATGTTGCATATATAGCCTTATATCTCCAATATTATGACCACCAAAAGAAAATCTCGAAAGTAATATAAAGATTCAGTATACAACTTTGATAGGTAGTAGCCCGAGGGGGTGGAAGTAACACCTAGCAAAGGGACAATCTTATCACTAGTGGTAGCCCGAGGGGTGGAAGAATCACCTAGCCAAGGAAACATCTTATTATGGGGGGTAGCCCGAAGGGGTTAAAGAATAACCTAGCAAAGGGACGAACCCGATACAGTTCACCACTGATCAGTTGGTAATTTACAGTACATGATATGCACAGATGATACAGTAAAGGTAAAGTGATATAAAGAATATAAAGTACTCGATCCCAAAGTATAACTAAAGGTGGTCTCTTATTCTACTCTAGTGCATGATTTCGTTTGAGTTGTTATTTCATATACAATATTTGCTGCCTTACATATTCAGTACATTATCTTGTATTGAGTCCCTTCCGAGGACCTGCATTTCATGCTGCAGGTATAGGTGCTAATAGATCTCCCCAGTAGAGTATGGAATATTCAGCTGTAATTTCTGAACTCCAAGTTGTTCTGGAGTTTTGAGTGTGTTTAGAGTTTATGAGTTTGCATTATATAGTTAATTCAGACGGGGATTGTCCCGAACATATGTAGATACTTTCCCTTCTTAGAGGCTTTGTAGATAGTGTGAACTAATGTGTGGTCAAGTCTCGTATTTTAGACACCTTGGCCCCAACGGCCTAGCTATACACATCTCCTTTTAACTTGTTAAAACTGTTTATCTCCTTAGAAGCATGCCAATACATAAATATTACTTATAATATGTATGCAAAATATATAGATATAGATTGGTTCTCCCGAGCCTTATCGGCAACGGGTGCCAGTCCACGCTAACCGGACTTTGGGGCATGACAGAAGTGGTATTAGAGCGGATCATCCTAGGGATTATACAAAGCCGTGTCAATGTAGAGTCCTATTTATCGATGTGTTGTGCACCACATTTATAAGCCAGAGGCTACGTGACATTTAAGAGTTGTTACTTTCCTTTCATTCTTTAGATCGTGCCATAGAGCTAGATGAATTATGTCTAACCCCAAAAATTATTTCGTACAGCGAGCAAGTACGCCAGAAACTAGGAAGAATAAGGGTAAAGGAAAGGCAGTAGAAGTGGGGGCTAGTTCACCTAGTCATATAAGACAACGAAATGAGGCTCAAGATGAGTC
>JAABOM020057383.1:0-15216 GCA_011800125.2 Solanum clarkiae | reverse complement strand
TGATCTATAATGGCACGTGTCTACCACTGGTCTGCCATCATTTTGGCCAAGAACTCATAGGGCACATATGAATACCCTTGCTGTACCAGAGGAGCTGCATCACTACCCTCGGGTCGCTCAGAAGACGTTCTTGATGGTGGGGCAGTGATGTAGTCCTCAAATGTCAAGGGTTGCTATGGAGGTGCGGAGGGGAAGTTTGTTGGGCCCCTAGTAAACGTGTTCTTCTCTTTATGAGAGGGTTTTGGATATCTTTAATCAGAGCAGTGTTGGACATGCCCTTGAGAGCTATTTTCTTATCCAAAATGTGAGTAGTAGGAACACCGGCCTGTTTGCAAAGGTCACGAACCAAACACGAGAAGGGCATTCCAGCTCTCTCAGATAAAGCCCGGTCCTGCATCTAAAAGGCAATGATTCTTCCCATATTGACTTCGTACCTAGATATCAGACATGATACCGGAGAGGCATGCGAAGGTTGGAGTAGATTATCATTTCCTGTAGGGCGCAGCCTGGCCTACACCACCGACTACCAAAATTTTGCAACAAATGTCAAAGATGCTTTGGTTATAGGACACTTGGGGTTTGTAACCCAAGGTGTTGCTGCCCCCTCAATGGCATCTCGTTCGGCAATCCATGCCAACAGTTCAGCCTGAGATAAAGAATTAGACATCCGCCTATCATCCATAATCAACAAGTGTCTATCCATGAATTAGCCATCTGGAGGAGCTTGGTAATTGGCCCAAATAAGAATCGGTTGATGGTGTTTTTTGAAATATTCTCTCGTGTACTATGCACCATCACATGTGACCATGGTGACCTAACAAGTGCAACCTGTTTCTTCACTTCCTAGACTAGGTACCCTCTGCAGAGTTCAGTAGACTAGCAAAAAAAATTAGAATAGAACTCCTCAACTATGGCTGGCCCATAGTACCCAGGTAGTTGCGCCATCCAACCAAACTTGTGTAATTCAAAAGTATCTCTGATTTTTGAAACACTGTCAAGTTGGTTCGTGAGGACCCAAACCTTTGGATTGATCTACTGTCGTTGGAATCCCTCGAAACCCTTTGTAAGCCAGTTGCTGTAGATATCCTTAGCTCCTGGGACTGTCCACTGGCCCCGCAGATATACAATCAGTTCCCTGGCATTTTCGGGATCCGTCATTTAGGAGACTGCAAAATGTATAGCCTCATCATCACTGTCCTGGAGTTTGATCTCATCTTGCTGCTCCTCAGTGTCGTAACCCTTAGCATCCAGAGTTTGTACCTCCTCTTCTGGGTCCGAAGTATCCTCCTCTTGTTCTGAGGCGTCCATCTCCTCAGCCACTCTTGTAGAAGGAGCCCCCTCCTTAGACTGGGGAGGTCTATATCGGCTTGCTGCATGGGCCCATGCAGTCAAGGGGAGTGAGGGCAGACATTTCTCTTGTAGTAAACCTCGGAACCACTGGAGGAGTCATCATCTGAGTCACCCCCAGCTCGATGGCTAGATGACACAGTTGGGGAGTTACGGAGGAGTGACATAGGCTCGTCCCTTTAACTATGTCCGACTAGCATGCAACATAGACCCATTGTACCTACAAGTGCCACAAATAAATACATTTTGTTAGAAATTATTGCACACGCAGGTTGATGCACTAATGGGTACTCAGACTTCCCCTGTGTCATAAAGGTGATAATAACCCTTAAGAGTGGCGTCACCCGGTCTATCATTAGGTCATCATACTTATGAACACATGTGAATTATGATTAAAAATCAACCTAAGTAATGTAATACAGGAGGTACAGGGTCAAATGGACCCTACACGACCCGTGTAATGAGACACGGCCTGTGTAAAGGTCCGTGTGGAGCGACTTAAGCATGGTTAGGGGAGGGTACGTCATGGGCCGTTATACGATTTGTGTAAGGGAACACGGACCATCTGTACTGCCCTGAGACCTCCTTTTTTGTCGACTTTCAGCCCCATACACCAACACCCACAATTTCATGCAATTTCACCCCATCTAACCATGATTCCATCAACACAATAGCATATGCAAGTTAATTTCCGCAAAAGTCATGTCAAAAATCAACCAAACTTCTTACTTTCATGGGTAGAACCTTAAGAACTCAACTATGGTGGTTTTCACCACCACATGCACACCCAACATCAATAATATGAATTATGATGCATTAATCCAAGAAGGAAAGATTTTTGCACTAAGAGCTACACATGCAAACACCAAAATCTACACTAGAAGATAAGAAAATTAAGTTTTTACTTTGATGAGCAACAATGGAGAAGAAGACTTGCTTGAAAAAGTAGAGACCCACTCTTAGATTAAACCACGAACCCTGAAATAGATTCACAGATCATCAATAAGAAGATGTAAAATTTTTGGGGGTCTTGAAGGGGAAAAACATGAGAGAGGGAGAGAGAGCCGTGAGGTGAAGAGAGAGTGGAAGGTTTGAGAATGAATTGTTGGGATACAAGAGAGGGTTTTAAAATAATCTTGGTCAACAAAGTTGACCGGTCAATACTCGCCACACGAGGGGCCTCACGGCCCATGACACATGTCACAGTCTTTTTGGACTGTCCATTCCACCTTACTTTGCGAAATTTCTCACTTACCTCCCTCGATGGTCGACGTCACCTCCACGGGCAACCTCACAGGCTGTGACATGTGTGACAGACCATTTGGTTGATTATTTGCCTGCACTTGAGCAATTGTGGACAGACCCTAGTGAGCCACATGTGCAGACACCAGATGGTAAGTTAACGAGCCGTCAGATCTTACACGAGCCGTATGTGCAGACCGTATGGTGACACTTGGAAAAATTTAGGCGCGACCGCTCATTGGCCAAGTTCAACCTCTTTACACGGGTGTGTACACAATCCGTCTGGCATGTCATGACCCATATGAGCTCACACAGGAGTAACTTTAAAGCAAATTTTGATTGTTTCAGCCTCAAATCATGTCGCCTGCCCTATGCGTACTAACGAACTCTTAAATAACACCTATACTCACCTAGAAGCACAATTCAAAAAATAAGAAAATGCATGACATATAAATTAAAGCTTTTTTTTATACAATACATGGGTAACCCCCATGAAGCGCTTGATTTAACAACGCGACACGATGCATTCTCTTGACTACTCAGATTTAGTTAAGAAGCAATATCTCAATCATTGAAGCCTCCTCTACTGCACCCAAGTATTGTTTCACCCTCTGTCTATTTACCTTGAACCATCCCCATTTTCTGCTTCTATCTCTATTGCACTATAGGGAAACACTTGGATAATTGTGTACGGGCCCGACCACCTCAACTTGGCTTACCTGGGAATAACCTAAGCCTGGAGTTGTATAAAAGCACTTTGTTACCAGCACTCAAACTTCGTTGAGAAATATGTTTGTCATGTTAGATCTTTATCTTCTGTTTGTTCAATGCTGCACTTTCTCACGCTTGGAGGCGAAACTCATCCAACTCATTAAGTTGGTCAAGTCTCAAGTTAGCATGTCCAATTTATGTTGAGCTTCTTCAAAGCCCAAAGAGCCTTATGCTCCAACTCCGCGGGTTGATAACAGGCTTTACCAAACACCAACTGATATGGGGACATACCAATAGGTGTCTTGTAAGCCGTTCTGCAAGCCCAAAGTACATCATCTAGCTTCCTCGCCCAATCAGTCCTAGTTGCATTCACAGACTTGGTCAGGATCTCCTTGATCTCTCTGTTTGACACTTCAACCTGTCCACTAGTCTGCGGGTGATAAGGTGTGGCCACTTTGTGCTGTCTTACTCCATATTTTGCTAGCACCGCACGAAAAACCTTGTTACAGAAGTGAGAACCCCGTCACTAAGGATAGTTCTGGGTGTCCCAAATTTGGCAAAGATGTTCCGCCTCAGAAACTTGACAACACTCTTACTCTCGTTATTTGACAATGCAACTGCCTTCACCCATTTAGAGACATAGTCCACTGCCACAAGGATATACTTCATTCTATAAGAATTCACAAATGGGCCCATGAAGTCAATGCCTTAGATGTCAAACATATTTACCTTAAGAATCCGGGTCATGGTTAGCTCCTAGCGCTTTGAGATGTTGCCCTGTCGTTGGCACTGATCACACCCAAACACCAAGTCATGGGCGTCTTTATAGATGGTGGGCTAGTAGTATCCACATTGCAAAATCTTCTTCACTGTTATGGCCACACCATGGTGACCCCCTACAGAGGAGGAGTGACAGGCTTCCATGATACCTAATATCTCTGCTTCTAGAATGCACCGCCTGATAACCCCATCAACATATGTTCGGAACAAGTATGGGTCATCCCAGAAGTACTTGCGCACATAAAAAAGATACTTTTTTCTCTGGTGAGGGTTAAGGCCCTTTGGCATAACATCGCTCACCAGAAAGTTATCAAAATCAATAAACCAAGGAATAAGGTCAATAGAAGATGCCAATACCTGCTCATTGGGAAAAGAATCATCGATGTTCAACCAATCCTTCACCCTTGAATCATCTTCCAATCTGGACAAACAGTCTGCTACTTGATTCTCAGATCCTTTTCTATCTAGGACCTCAAAATCAAACTCCTGCAGCAGGAGAACCCATCTGATCAACCTTGGCTTAGCATCTTTCTTTGCCATGAGGTATCTCAAGGCTACATGGTCGGTGTGCACTATTGATTTTGTGCCAAATAGGTAAGCCCTGAACTTGTCGAATGCATATACCATGACCAACAATTCCTGCTCCGTCATTGTATAATTCTTTTGAGCATCATTGAGGGTCTTGATGGCATAGTAGATGGGGGTGAAAATCTTTTTGCGCCTGTCTGAGCATAACACCCACAATAATTCCACTTGCACCACACATCACCTCAAATGGGGCAGTGCATTCAGGTGCAACCACCACGGGTGCAGAAATCAACTTTTGCTTCAGGGTCTCAAAGGCATGCCTGCAGCTATCATTAAAATGAAACTTTATGTCTTTCTCCAATAGCTTGCACAACGGATGTGCAATCTTGGAGAAGTCTTTTATAAATCGGTAGTTGAAACCTGCATGCCTAAGGAAACTCCAGACCCCCTTCACAAATATGAGAGGCGATAATTTCTCAATCACTTGTATCTTCGTCTTATCCATCTCTATGCCCTTCTCAGAAATCTTATCGCCAAGAACTATCCCCTCTTTCACAATAAAATGGCATTTTCCCCAATTTAACACCAAGTTAGCTTCCTCACAACGTTGTAGTGCCCTGCTAAGATTAAACATATAAGTATCAAAGGAATCACCCACTACAGAGAAGTCATCCATAAATACCTCGAGTGTGTCTTCAACCATGTCGGAGAAGATCTACACCATACAGTACTAGAAGGTGGCTGGGACATTGCATAGCTCGAAAGGCATCCTCCTAAAAGCAAAAGTTCCATACGGGAAAGTGAAGGTGGTCTTCTTATGATCCTCAAGAGCTATGGATATCTGATTGTAGCTCGAGTACCCGTCCAAGAAGCAGTACCACCCTCTGCCTGCCAACTTGTCTAACATCTGGTCCATGAAGGATATGGGGAAATGGTCCTTGGAGGTCCATTTATTCAGCTTCCAATAGTCTATGTACACTCGCCATCCAGTCACAGGTCTCAAAGGGACCAACTTATTTTTGTTATTAGCTACCACTGTCATACCCCCTTTCTTCAGGACACACTGAACTGGACTGACCCATTTGCTATCTAAAATGGGGTATATCACCCTAGCATCCAGCCACTTGATGATCTCCTTTTACACCACCTCTTGCATAGGTGGGTTTAGCTTGCACTGGTGCTCGATATTGGGCAGACAATTATCCTCCAATTTGATCTTGTGCGTGTATATCCCTGGAGTAATCCTTATAATATCTGCAATAGTCCAACCAATAGCTCGCTTGAACTTTTAGAGGACCCCTAATAATGCTCCACTTGGGTTTCTTAGAGATCTGCAGCCACAATCATAGGAAGAGTGTTGTCAATGCCCAAAAATACATATCTTAAAAGTGTTGGGGTAACTCCTTGAGCTCCACAACTGGAGGCTCCTTGATGGAAGGTTTAGCTGGCGGTGTAGATCTGTTCTGCAAGTATAAGTCCAACTTCTGGAATAAATGGTTTGGTTCCTCTACCTTGCAACACATTCACGGTGTTTGCATACCCATTAATACCATCCTCTAGGAAGTTCATCAATATAGTCGCTAGTGTGTCTACACTCATTATTCCCTCTAGTGGGATCTCAAAAAGGCAGTCCTCTTCCACATCTAAGATAGACATCATAGCCACCTCTTTAGGTCTCTTCATTTCAACACACACACACACTAAATTTCACCTCTTTAGTGTTAAGTCTAAGAGTCAGCTCCCCTCGATCTTATCTACGAATGCTCTGCCAGTAGCTAAAAATGGTCTCCCAAGGATGATGGGAACCTCAAAATCTACCTGATAGTCCAGAATGACAAAGTCTGTGGAAAAGATGAACCTTCCCATATGGTCCAACATATCACATAAAATCCCCATGGGCCACTTCATTGATCTATCTGCCATGAGCAGCTGCATTGTAGTGGGCGTGGGGGCTCCTAAGCCCAAATGCTTATAAACTGCCAGCTGCATCAAGTTAATGCTAGCACCCAAATCACAAAGAGCACTTGCAAAGTCAAATGCTCCAATGGTACATGGGATAATGAAGGCTCCCGGATCTTCCTTCTTTTCCGTAAGAGAACTTGTGGCAATGGCACTACAATGGTGAAGATTGTTTGTCGGCTTGATCGTGGTTGTTTTCTTCTTATTTACTAAGTCTTTCATGAACTTAGCGTAGCTCAGAATTTTCTCTAGTGCCTCTACTAGAGGGATATTCTCTGATATCTCTTTTAACATGTACAAGAACTTCTGAAACTTGCTATCCTCAACCTTTTTCTGCAACCTCTGTGGGAATGGTGGCAACGACCAAGGAATGCCTGGCAGAGGTTGAGTTACTGCTGGTTTCACCTCAGGCTCTTTAGCAACCTCAGGCTCTGCTGGTGTCACCTCAACTTCTTCGCTCAAATCATCAACATGCAGCTCCACGGGGTCAAACATCTTGCTTCTAGCTTCATCCAAACCTGCATTACTGGGTACAATAGGGTCAGAAAGTACCTTACCGCTCTTTATGGTTACTACCATGCAATGACCATCATTTTTTGGGTTTTGAATAGTGTCACTAGGAAGTGACCCAACTTTTCTTTTATTTGTTAATGCTGACAATTGCCCCATCTGCCGCTCTAGTTACTTGATCAAGGTAGAATGCGAGTTGACCAGTTGCTGAACATTGGATATCTCCTTTTTTATATCTCGCATCCCTGCCTCAGTGAACTTAACTTTGTTAAGAACCTTTGCCATCATCTCTTCTAATTTTGAGTTTCCACCACTATCATTCTGATGCTCACGGTTCTTATAGCCTTCTCTATTTTGTCAATTTCCTTGATAGTTCTGATCACGACGATAATTCCGACCTTAATTATCGGCATTGAATGGCCGGTAACCCCCTTGGCTACCTAATAAGTTCGCCTCCTTATCATAATTATAACATTGGTCATCATACTTGGGCATTGTGTCTGCAACTTTTACCTTTTCTGTGCCTCTATCAAAGAATCGCTTTGCCAGTAAGTCCAGTTGCGTCTTCATGTAGTCTATGTCTTGATCCCATTCCCTCTTGTAAGGACCAAGAATATCTAAGCCTATGTATGCAATTTAAGCCTATCATGGTCCCTACAACAAGACAAGTTCAAAAGGATTTTCGTTGGCTAAGTTCGACACAAGTACCAATAGAAGGGTCAATTTTAAACAAGTATAACTTTAGGCACATTTGGAACTGGGTGTCCCACAACATATCAAATGAAATCACTTTGATTTAACTTTCCAACGCACTTGGTTTCACCTTATTTCGAGTTCGGATGAAGGAGTTATGATCATTTTCATGAGACCCTCCCATGCAGTGCAGTCTGACGGGCACCTATACGGCCAGTGGTGGCTTGTATGGGTCGTGTGAGGCATGTGAGGCCAAGAGAAGCCATTTTTGGACTAAGTCATAGACCACGACCAGTGGCACAGGTCGTGTGGCTTGCCATTGGTCATGGGGTGAGGTGTGAAGGTGAGCAAGTGGGCTAAAGTGGGCGTTTGGGAGAGTTTTTTTGCCAAGAGTTCAGCCACGCCCCCTCACCATGACCAGTGGCATGGGGAAAGACCCATTTCCCCTATCATGGAGCCTAGGCAACACTTTTATGCACCAAGTATGGTGCCACGAGCCCTCCACACGGGCCATAGAGCTCTACACGAACTGTGGAGGCCTCCGTGGTCGCGACAAGACGTCTTTTTCCAATCGATTTCCAACTTCAATTTTTAGACTAAGTACTTTGTCACAGGAACTCTACATGACCCATGGGACCTTCCGTTGGGCAAAACTTTGCCAAAATTTTCATCCGTTCACTAATGGCATTTTCGTAAATGCTAATTATTCTAATGACCCTTTTTGACTTCCTAAGCTACCTTAACCTTCCTAAAAGACCTAAACAATGTTCCAAAGGATAAAACTCACTACTCTCATCTTATTCACACTTCCAAATCCTCTCAAGAGCCTCCATTAAGCTCCAATTCAATTTTCAAGGAAACCCAAGAACAAGTTTGGACTCCAAGACCCACTTCCAAGCTTCCATTCTTCCCAAACTCAATTCCAACGAACTCAAGGTCTAAGGTATGTGGGTTGATCCTTGGTACCTTCCAAATAAGGAGACCCAAATTAATTTCAAGAAAACCTACATGAATTTTGCTTACTTTAGTTTGGGGTTTTGAATATTATGATTTCTAAAATTCTATTGATGTATGGGTAGTGTTTATTTGATGATTTTAATGTGATTTAAACCATTATATGAGGATTTGCTTTGGGGTTTATGTAATTATAAGTATGCATATCCCCTTTAAGAATTATTTAGGCATAGGTGATTACACTATGAATTTAAATATGAATTTAATTATGATTTCACTTCAATTTCATATTATAAATGTTGATTTTACATTTAGTCTTAATTCTCATTTCATTCTCTCATTGTTCATAGCATATGCATTCATGTACATGGATTATTTTGAGAAATTATATTATGGGTTAAGCCCAATTTTGTTTTATAATATGATTTTGATAAAATGTTGGTTATGACAATATTGTAATCACATATGTCTTTGATTTTGTCTCTTTGAGCATTTTGGGTACTTGCACCAATTTGTATATGAATGAGCTAATCCTATGCATGAGTATATAGATTATGAAATTATGTTTTGGACTTTAAGCCTAAGAATGCATTGAGATGGTTTTAGAAATGATTTACATCGTTTGAAAATATGTATATATATATGTATACGTATATTTATTCTCTTGGGAAGACGACTTAGCACTGATGGATTAGGGCAGTTAGGGCTATCCCCAAGGGCTCTCTCCCTTTCCTTGAACTATGTGCTTAACATAGGTTTCTGATCCGAATAGGGAGTTGTCCCGTAAGGAGAAGGAATGATTTGATTTGTGATTTGTGAAAATCCTATCCGAAGAGGGAGTTGTCCCGTAAGGAAGGTTACTTCATATGAAGAGGGAGTTGTCCCGTAAGGTGAAGTATGGTCTACCCTTGGCAAGTAGATCACCTCTTTACTGATGAGGGAATTTTATCGTGATTCCAAGTAATAGCCCGTTTGGTCTTACTTATGTCGGTTGAAGTCACATCCCCAATATATATAAGCACATCATTTGCATTTCATGCATCATAATTTTCATAGCATTTCGTATATTACATTCTTTGATATTCAACTCTTTTTATATTATGTGTCTTGTCATCTAATGTCGATATGCATGTTTTCATAAGTTACATGTATTGCACCCCGCATACTTAGTATATACAAACGTACTAATGCATATTCTATGCCTACATGATGTTACCATGTAGGAACAGGAGCCACTATTGATTCTCCTCGTGGCTAGATAGATTGTTCAAGTTAGCTTTTGGTGAGTCCTCATATCCAGGGACAATATCTATCTTCTTTCATGCTTATGTTTAGACCACATCTTGTATATTTTGGAATACTTATGACTATAAGGGTGATTCCGGTAGCTTGTCTTGGCCCCCGCTAAGTTCTATGTCTATAGGTGTTATTGGACAAGTTATGTATTATGCTTGAGCCTTGACTCATTTATGTTATTCAAGTGTTTAACTCTTTACCTTAGACTCGATTCCCATTGCTTATGCTTATCTTTTATTGTCATTTTAATCATTTCCATGGCCAAGGATGTATAAGGATATGCTATGAGGCTTGTTTGGGGTTCTTTCGGGTCCCTCATTCGCCGGTCACGTTATGTCCTAGGTCCGGGGCGTGACAAAGATGGTATCAGAGCACTAGGTTGTTAGATCCTCGAAGTCTAACACATCACATCTATTAGAGTCTTATTCATGGTTGTGTTGTGACCCACAATATGAATAGGAGGCTATGAGGCACTCTAGGAAATGTTTCACCTTTTCATGATCTATGTCGTGCGATAGAGTTAGGTCCCATAGGGCTTATTGTTAATCCCTAACCATTAGATTTCAGAATATGTCTCAAGCTACTCAAGATGGCGATATGTCAAATGCGAAGGTTTGTAATGCCCTATGAGTAATGGCCAAAATGGTGACAACATTGGCAACTCAACTCAATCTACAAGTGGGTGCTCCCGAGACTTCTAGTAGTGAGAGGAGAGGTAATGAGGCCAAGAGAGCCCATGTTGAGGGTAAGTTCCAAAGTTCCAAGGGGAGAGACAAGGGTGGTGTGGTGCCTTCTGCTAGGTGCCCAAAATATTATAGATGCCATAATGACCCATGCTTGAAGAAAATCAATGCTTGTTACAGTTGTGGAGGGGAGGGTCATAAGATAATAGATTGTCCTCATAGGTGCAAAAAGGGTAAAAGAGGTGATGAGGGGGTGGAAGGGCCTAGATGCCGAAAGTGTGGGAAGGGCCATGGTGGCCTATGTTTGAAGAAGTCTAATGCTTGCATGGGTTGTGGCATATTTGGGCGCAAAGTTAGTAGTTGTTCTCTTGCTCAAGCAGAAAAAGGTGATGGTGGGATGACTAATCCCAAGTGTCGAGGGTGTGGAAAGAACCATGGTGGTCCACGCTTGAGGAGGACCAAGTCTTGTTATGGATGTAGTAAAATGGGTCACAAGCTAGTTGATTGTCCATATGTTTTAAGGAAGTGTAAGGGTGGTCGACCTTTGAATCGAGATGGTCATGTTGATCAAGTGGCTCAAGGAGGGGATAAGGTGCCCGATACTATTACTGGTAAACTTTCCTTGGCTTGATGTGCATACATTGTTAGGCCCGGTGTGCCACTACTTCTTCTCTATTCTTTTGATTGCTAGTGGGGCTTCTTGTGTGTCCAAGTTGTTCTGTGGACCTTTGGTGTGTATCTTTTTTTTTGAGTATATGGTTGCTAGGAGGTTCATAGATGTTGATCCGGGTTTGTATTGCATTAGGTCTTATCTTGTGATCTTGGTTGGACTTAGTTTGAGGTGTTAAAGGTCTTGGGGTGGTTTGGCTATTTGCATTGCATGCTTTGGATGAGTGTAGGACCCATAAGGTTTTAATATGATGGGTAGGGATGGTCGATCCATTTGGTCAACTACAATGGGTTAGTCATTTCTCTAAGGTTGATTTGAGGTTCAGTTTTGTTCCCAAGTGTGGATGAGGGTGAGTGATATACCTAAGTGTCCTTTCAAACTAGGAATGAACATTTTGAATATTGCTAGTGTTGTTTGGTGGGCTTATGCACCGGTTGTGTTTATGGGTTTCATGAATAGGGTCTTAAAACCCTACCTTGGCATGTTTGTGGTGGCCTCTAGCAACGGAATATTGAATAATTTAGAGCTTGTACGAATCGCTTGGGGGTAGTGTTGCAAGTCTTGGGAGATGAGAGGTTGTTTGCTAAATATGATAGGTGTGAGTTGAGTATAGAAAAAAGGGGTTAATTAGAACTCCTTGAGGATTGTGACATGAGTGTGCGACATTTCCTCGTTGAGGGTAATGTTATGATTGATACTCTAAGTGGGGTGCCTAGGGGTAGCCTAGCATATATGGATAATGGCGGTAAAGGGTGTCACACCCAAAGTCCTGTTAGAGCGGACTGACACCCATTGCCGATAAGGCTCGGGAGAACCAACCTATATCTATACGCTTTCTGTACATATTATGAGGGATTTCTACATTTGATATGCCTTTAAGAAAATAAACAGTGATAACAAGCCAAAAGGAAATGCATATGGCTAGGCCGTTGGGGCCACGGTGTTTAAAGTACAAGACGTGACCACATTTAATTTACGTAGTCTATAAAGCCTCTAGATAAGGAAAAGCATCTGACAAGGGTCGGGACTGGCCCCGCCTCGACTAACTGTACAATACAAACATATAAGCTCTAGGCACTAACAAAGCCCCGAAGCAACCTATAGCTTGGTATCAGCAACTGGATGTCCTGTACTCCTACTGGGGAGATCTACTAGCACCTGTGCCTGCAGCATGAAATACAGGTCCGCCGTAAGGGACGTCAGTATGAGATAATGTACTGAATATGTAAGGCAGGATATACTGAATATGAAGTAACAACTCAAATGAAACTATGCACTGGTGTAGGATAAGAGACCACCTTTGGTTATACTTTGGGATCATGTACTTTATGTTCTTTATATTACCTTACCTTTATTGTATAATCTGTGCATAACATGTAATACAAATGACCAAGCTGATCAGTGGTAAAACTGTATCAGGATCGTCCCTGGCTAGGTTCTTCCTTAATCCCTAGGGCTACCAGTCGTGATAGGATCATCCCTAGCTAGGTGATTCTTCCACCCCTTGGGCTACCACTCATCAATAAATAATATACTTTACTTTATCTTTCAATTACCTTTGAGATGATTCTTTTGGTGGTCATAATATTAGAGCTCTATGAATGAAATGTATTACCCTTTGGATTTAAAAATTCACCAGGATATTTTCAGAAATTTAAGGATAAGTACCTTGAAAATATAAAAGGAATTATTGTTTACATAGATGACATATTATTATTTACAAAAACAAAGGAAGAGCATATACAGTTATTAAGAAGATTTAGAAAAATAATAAAAGATAGTGGTATAGCTTTATGTGAAAAGAAAGCAGAGATACTTAAAAACAAAATAGAATTTTTAGGATTAAAATTAGATAAATATGGAGTAGCAATGCAAAAACATGTATTAAAAAAGATAGCAGATGATATGGAAAATTTAAAGGAAAAGAAACAGTTACAAAGCTTTTTAGAATTAGTTAACCAAATAAGAAATTATGTACCACACCTAAGTGAGAAATTAATACCTTTACAAAGGAAACTCAAAACAAAAAATACAGTATTTGATTGGACCCCGGAAGATGTAGAAAATATGAAAAAGGTAAAAGAATATTGTGGAAAATTACCTAAACTACAAATCCCAGAGATAAATGAGAAAATAAAATGGATTGTTTATACAGATGCTTCAGATGATGCTTTTGGGAGCATATTGACTTACATGAACTTAGACGATTATACACAACATATCACTTCATTTAATTCAGGAACATTTAAAGAAAATCAAATTAAATAAGAAATTAATAGAAAAGAATTATTAAGTATTTTAAAGTCATTATTACATTATGAAATATATTTAGCACCTACACATTTCATATTAAGAACAGATAATACACAAGTGAAATTTTAGTTAACAAAAAATTTAAAAAATCAATCAATTGTTACAAGAAATATCAGGATTATGGTAAGTCAAATCTCTCTATTCAATTTTGATATTGAACTTATTGATACTAAAGACAATTTTATTGTAGACTATTTATCAAGACACACGACACAAGGATAATCATGATACTTATCATGATACTTATTACTATTATTATGTTGACAGGTACAACCTGAACAAGGGGAATTAATACAAAAACTTATTACATGACTTATTACAAAAATTACATAATATGAAGGAAAATATCTCCAAGCTTGACAGCAGATTTATACAGCTTAACAGTAGACTTACGCAGCTTGAAAAAGGCGAATTAGCAAAAAATTTACATACCGGTCTGAAAAAAGATTTTAACCAGATCCGAATTAGCCAAAATACTTATGAAAAAAGGACTTATACTGCAGAAGAAAAATCCAAAAATAAAGTTGAAAATGATCAAAAGAAAAATTATGAATAAAAACATTAGTCTACAACATATTTATGAGAAACTTAATCATATGGAAAAAAGAATAATTAAATTAGAAAAGAATTTGTCTAAAGAAAATAAAGAAAAACTAACTTCCGACACTGATACATCAACTACCGAAGAAGAAAAAGAGAACGAACAAGTAATAATACAAGTAATTAATAAAGTAGAAAATAAATTAGAAATAGATGATGATAATTTAGATCCCACGTATGTATGTAGATTTAAAGGTGACTATGTACGGGAGCATATGAACATGTGAAAGAGTGGAGACACGGTTAATTGTTGTGTCAGAGTTGGTAAGTGCTTTTAAGTGCCAAGGAAGAATCTAGATTTCATGCCAAGTAATACGAAATCAAGTAGCCTTACATACCTCGTTGTAGGACCTCGTTACTACGTCGAGATAACTTTCCCTTCCTCTAAATATTTATATACAACATAGTAGGTGATAAAACTAGCATTATCAACCAATAGATATATCTTGGCAGCCCAATCACATAAAAAAAACACACGGGCAGCAAGCGGGTATCTATAAACCCGAGCGTATTCTTTCAACCTTTCCATCCCTAATCGTATTTTCTAATACACATTCTCATGTACACATCATGTAAAGCCTGTTTAAGTTCCATTACAGTCTTACAATAGACCACAAAGCACAACACATAATAATTCTATGCAACCTACAAATGGACAGCATAATGTTACCCCTCTTCGCTACATTTCAACGTCGACAACTCCAAACCTGTTCCAACTCTAACAAAACTGTGCCAATGACATTTATACATACAAACAGTCCTAATACAATCTTAGAACATCACCTAAGAAGTCATGAAGGGCATGAGCCAATATCCTTCCATCCAACAACCTACAAGTTCTAATCAACATTATACTTAAGATAGCACAATAAAACTCGTTTGTTAAATGAAACAAAAATCAGGGCAGCAACCTTAGGGTAATATCTATAA
>JAABOM020057382.1:0-15217 GCA_011800125.2 Solanum clarkiae | reverse complement strand
ACAGTACAGATTTTACAATAAAGGTAAAGTAATATAAAGAACATAAAGTACATGATCCCACAGTACAACTAAAGGTGATCTCTTATGCTACACCAATATACAATTTCACTTGAGTTGTTATATCATATACAGTGTTTCCTGCCTTACATACTCAGTACATTATCTCGTACTGACATCATTTATGGGGGACCTACATTTCATACTGCAGGTATAGGTGCTAGTAGGTCTCTCCAGTAGGAGTACAAGATATTCAGTTGTTGTCATCAAGCTCCAAGTTGCTTCGGGGCTTTGTATATGTCTAGAGATTACGTGTTTACTGGACAGTTCGTTGAGGAAGGGCCTGTCTTGACCCTTATCAGATGTTTTTCTTTATTTAGAGGATTTGTAGACTATGTAAATTAAAGTACGATCATTTCTAGTACTTTAAATACCATGGCTCCAACGGCCTAGTCATATGCATTTCCTTTTGTCTAGTTATCACTATTTATCTACTTAAAGGCATGTCAAAGGTAGAAATGTCTTATAATACATATAGAAAGCGTATAGATACAGGTTGGTTCTCCCAATCCTTATCGGCAATGGGTGCCAGTGCGCACAAATAGGACTTGGGGCATGACAAGAAACCCACATACCTTAGCTTTGGAGGAACTCTTAATGAAGATTTAAAGTGAAGACTTGAAGCTTGAAGAAAATCCTTAGTTCCAGATGAGAGTTTGAGACTTGAGTTTAGGAGTGAAAAATTTGGCTATTTGTTTGAGTGAGAATTGGAGAATGTTTAGAATAATATGAGGATTAAGAATGGTTAAATATAGGCATTTGCACGTTTGGGAACACTCAGACCCGAGACTTAAAAGCCTTGGATCAAAGTCAAAACTGGCAGAATTTTAACACTAGTGAACGCCCTTGGTGCATCGCACCAGTGGCGCGAAAAGCTTTCTGGAATTTGACATTTGGAAAATTGAGATTGCTAATCATTTGCTTTAAATCAGAGTTAGACCCCTTTCCTCTTAATTTTAACGGCCTAAACAAGAATATGAAGTCAGATTTTTGATGTCACGCATAGATTTTGAGATATATAGAAATTACAATTCCGAGCACTTCTGAGGCATATCTTCGGGTACTTTTTGGGGTCATTTCAACAATAATGCACCTCCTCATCATAAATTGTACAATCAAATGCCCACCAGGTATTCTTTATGATGGATTCATAAAAGTAGAGAAGTTCATATTTCCAACAGATTTTTAGATTCTAGATTATGAGGTTTAAGAGGATGTGCCAATTACATTTCGTAGAACATTCTTGGTTATAGGTAGGGCAGTGGTTGATGCAGAAAGTGGTGACTTGAAATTCAGAGTAAATGATGAGGAGGTTGTATTTAATGTATGCAAAATAACGAAGCAACCCAATGATCTCCAATTAATTTTAGTCATTGATATAGGTGATGATGCCATGGAGAGTGTATACAAGGAAACTAGTATGGATGAAGAATCTTTAGTTGTTGTGTTATTGAATTATGATGAGGGTGATATTGAGGATTATGATGAAGTTGTTTATGCTTTGATTGGGATGGGTTTTTTAATAAGAGCTTCAACAAAGCTTGATATTGATTTGAAAAACTAGGACACTCCACCTATAAAACTATTTGTTGATGCACCCCCTAATCTTGAATTGAAGAAACTTCCGTCGCATCTCAAGTATGTATTCTTGGGAGACAATCGTACTTGCTAGTTATTGCCATTGTCGACTTATTGGAAGTGATACTCTTATGACGGTTCTAAAACTTTGTAAAATCCATTAGATGGTCTATCACCAATTTTGTGGATATTTCTTTGAAAATTTGTACTTAAAAAATCAACTCAGTGGAGGATTGCAAACTGACTGTGGAGCATCCAAGGAGACACAACCCTCCTATTTAGGAGGTTGTCAAGTAGGAAAATATTGGGGTAATTTATCCTATTGTCGATAGTAATTGGGTTAGCCTTGTGAAATGTATAGAAAAAGGGGGCATGAAAGTTATACCTAATAAAAAAAGTGAAATGGTGTCTATAAGGCCAGTCATGGGATGGATAATTTGCATAGATTATCAAAAGCTAGATGCCTCTAGGGAGAAAGATCAGTTTCCTTTGCCCTTCATGGATCAAATGTTCGATTGTTTGGTGGGGAAAGGATGGTATTTTTTTTGGAGGCAATTCTAGCTACAACCAAATCTCAATTTCTTTGGAAGACCAAGAAAATAAAATATTTACTTGTCCATATGGAACATTTTCCTTCTGGCGAATGCCTTTTGGACTATGTAATGCACCAACCACATTTCAGAGATTTATGTTATCGATATTTGCCGACATGGTAGATGATAAAATAAAGGTCTTTATGGATGATTTCTCAGTGGTTGGTGAGTTCTTTGAGTCATGTGTTTCTAATTTGAGTAAAGTCTTGCAGCGGTGTGTGGAAACCAACTTGGTTTTGAATTGGGAAAAATGTCATTTCATGGTTAAGTAGGGGATTGTCCTTAGCCATAAGATCTTTGGGGTGGGCATTCAAATGGATCGAGCCAAAGTAGATGTGATTGCAAAACTACCTCCTCTAATTTCTGTCAAAGGGGTATAAAGTTTCTTGGGGCATGCAGGTTTTCATAGGCGGTTTATCAAGGAGTTCTCAAAATATAGCCCACCCACTGAGCAAAATGCTTGAGAAGGATGGTATCTTTAAATTTGATGATGCTTGTTTAAAGCCCTTGACTTATTTGAAAGAAAAATTTATCCCGACACCTATTATTATGGACCACAATTAGGATTCACTGTTCGAGCTTGTGTATGGGGCAAACAGTATGGATTTTGCTGCGGCATTGGGACAACAGAAGGAAAAGATCATTCATCATAGCTATTATGCTAGTAAAACATTGAACATTATCCAAAAGAATTATGTTGTTACTGAATAAGAATTGCTGGAGGTGGTATATGCCTTTGAGAAACTTTGGGCTTATCTTTTGGAAACAAAGTAATTGTGCACATTGTTCATGCTACGCTTTGATATCTAATGGCCAAAAAGCACGCCAAGTAGAGGCTTATTAGGTTGGTATTGCTTTTACAAGAGTTTGTTCTTGAAGTAAGAGATTAGAAGGGCTGAGAGAATCAAGAGGTTGACCACTCATCCCATCTTGAGTAATATAACTCTTGTGTTGAGGAGAGAGATATTCTTAATGTCTTTCTAGATGAGTCTGTGATGACGGTGACAATAACAACTTTACCTTGGTATTTTGATTTTACAAAATATGTTATGTGTGGAATTGTTTCCGAGGGAATGAAGTCTTACCAAAGAAAGAAATTCTTGGTTGATGCAAAGTGGTACTTTTTGGACGAACCCTATTTTTTAGGGAAGTGCTGACAATGTTATCTGAAGATGTGTTCTTGAGGAAGAAGATCATACTACACTTGAGGCTTGCCATGCATCTCCAGTTAGAGGTCATCACGGGAGTATCTATACGACTGCAAAGATGTATAAATGTGGATATTACTGGCTAACTACGTTTCAAGATGCTAATGAGAGGGTGAGGCAGTACGCTCAATGTCAATTACAGGGAAGTGTTTTAAGGAGGCATGAATTACCTTTTCATCCAATAATGGAAGTGGAATTGTTTGATGTTTAGGGGATTGATTTTATGGGCCCTTTTGTAAGCTCAGATATGAACAAATTCATTTTAGTGACTATTGCTTATGTGTCTAAATGTGTTGAAGCAGTGTCATTACATCAAAATGATGGTCAAGTGTGGTGCACTTTCTAAAAAAATCTATATTCATAATGTTTGGTACCCTAATGGCCATAATTAATGATGGAGGCTCCCATTTTTGTAATCAAAGCTTTAAGGAATTATTGAAGAAATACAGGGTTAAGCATAAACTAGCCATACCAACATCCCTAAATAAGCGGCCAAGTGGAGATTTCAAATCACGATATTAAGGGCATACTGGTGAAAACGTTGAATGCTTTAAGTTCAGTTTGGTATAGAAAGTTATGTTATGATCTACGGACTTATTAGACCACTTTCAAAGCCCTTCATGGAATGTCTCTTTACCAACTCCTCTTTCGAAAAGTGTGCCACCTTCCCGTTGAACTAGAACATAAGGATTCATTGCCTTTGAAGGTTGTAAATTTTGAATTAGGATAGGGCCTGGTGGAATCGAATTAATCAATTGTAAGTTCTAAAGGAATTTCAATGCCAAGCATATAAGAGTTCAACTCTCTACAAGGAGATGGTGAAATGGTGGCATGATGCTAAGATCATTTGTAGAGAAAATGGGGTAGGTGACCTTGTACTTCTTTATAACTCTCAGTTCAAACTCTTTCTCGAAAAAGCACAGGTCCAAGTGGTCTGCCCTTTTAAAGTTGTGCAAGTTTTTAACATGGTTTGGTTGAACCTGAAAATAAAGATGGAACTTGATTCATTAAGTTTTGGCAATGAGTTAATGCATTAATTTTGGCAATGAGTTAGAGGTGAAATTAATGAAGTGAAGTATTTTGTTGATGCTTGATAGCATGGCCACGTTGTGACAGGATATTAATAAGTTACTTCTTGGGAGGTAACCCAAGTTGTTAGTCAGTTAAAATAATATGCGTTCCATGTGTAGGACTTTGGGAAGCAGTGAGGTCGAGTTGCATATAACCACTTTGTTGCATATAGCCACTTTGTTGCATATAGGGAGTTCTTCAACTCAGTTCTTCATTGTATTTGTTCTTTCCCACTTATTTTGCAGTGAGGACATTTCATAGTTTAATTAAGGGTGTAGTGGTTAGTAATTAACCCCACGTGTTTATCAACTTTCACTTCTCATCTTGTGGTTTGTGAATGAATGACAAATATCATTTTTGAAGTGTCAATTTTGGTCAATATTAATGTCTTGAATTTCACTATTGAAATACATTTTCTTGGGCTACTTTGATAAGACATTAAGAGTTGCATAATTCATTTGTGGACTCATAGCATCTTTTTATGACTAGATTGAAACCAACTTGGAGTTTTGTGATGATCATTGCACTTGAGTAAACTCATTTGGTTAGAATAATGTTGTATAGTTGTGTTGGAAAGCCATGGGTGGTGAGGCAGTTTGCTTGGAAAGTTGTTTGATGGTACTCAAAATTGCTTGGTTGGTCCAATTGATTGACATCAATAAAAAGATGAGAGGATCTTAGGCATTTCTTTGAGTATCCACCATGAATTTCTTAGACCTCATTACTATATTCTTTTGATTGTCCATGTGAGTGTGAGCTTTGTTTGACACAATTAGAGCTCTACCTTTCCTATTTGTGGAACTTGAACCAAAATGAATCTCTGGCTATTTCTATGTTCCCTTGTTATTCTTGGTTTTTTGACTTGATGGAATAATCCAACCAAAAAGAGCCTAAGTTAGGGGTGGGGTGTGGTAGAGGCAAAGGCCGGTTACGATAAAGTGGTTTCATGAGGAAAAGGTTTGGGCCCTAATTGGTTATGAGCGCATCTTGTGGCCTAGTTTAGAATGGGCATATCTCTCTTATAAATGAATAGAATGTGTTGCTTGATTTTAGTTGTAGATTGTGAATATCTTACAGAAATTGTGTTTGTAAGTGAATCAAAAGAGGGAGTGCTTTGTTAAGGTTGATAGGATAAGGAGAATTGAATGTTAAGCTTGGGCTAAGTTTGACGTGGTTGATTATGTTGAATGATAGTTAGAATCTAAGTCATATACCAAGAAGGTTAGTCACTGATGTTTGCCTCAACATTCCTCAAAAGTATTAAGAAGGTATTTGATATGCTAATAAATCAGCACATTTGATGCCTAAAGCAAGGGATTTTGTGAGTTCTTAAAGCGACTTTTTAGTGTTTTGATGTGTTTCTGTGCTAATCTTGCAGAAAAGTTAGGTTGGCATGATTTTGAAGAAACGTTGCAGATTTTGCTGAAGCATAGGCCATACGAGCCCTCCTATGAGGCGTAGCTCATGCTACGAGTCCTTCTACGAGTCGTAAGATGTGTCATAGCAGGAATCAAAGACCAAAAATCAAAAATCTTTCAAGTGAAGGTCACCCCTATGAGCCCAGCCTACAAGTCGTAAGACACACTGTGACTCGTATAAGTGGACTCATAGCAAGAATTATAGAGCCAAACCGTTGGACAAAAACTGAAGAACAAGACTACGAGGCCAACATACAAGTTGTAGCTCGAGTGACAGCTCGTACTTATGGGTTGTACCAGTTTAGTTCAAGATTCTAAGAACCTAATATGAGACCCCGACTACGACTCGTAGTCCAACCTACGAGTCATAACTGTGAAATTTTATCAAATGCCAACTGTCTTTTCTGCGTAATTCCTAGGGTTGTTTTGTAAATACTATAAATATCTTGATTTAGGTTCTTTTGAAGGAGAGTTCAAACAGTAGAGATCTCTCAATTACATTTTGAAGTTTTTCTTAGATTTTTAGAGTAGATTACATTCTCTTTGGGAAATCCATTTTTGTGGATTGCTAATCTTGCTTTGTACTCATTGTTGATCAATCAAGCTTGTAGGTATGCAACTTGCAATGGTTATCTTCTCCATTATTATTTGTGGAACTCTCAACCATTACTATTTTATGCATTTTTGTGTGTTTTGTCTTAGCCATGAGTAGCTAAATACCCACAACTTGGAGTTGTGGGAACCATGGGTAGTTGACTAGAGTTGACCTAGGTTTTGTGCATATCTATGATTGAGGTTTTGCATGTATTATTTATTTCCCTTCATGATTAATGTTGTTTAGTGGTGACCAACACAAAACCTTGCATACTATCACAATTCCGACCAAGGTAGTGACGAATAGGGAAAGAAAAGTAGATGAAAGGATTCGGTTGATGTTTTCCCATCTAATCGACCAAACCTGACCAAGGGAAGGTTGACAGGGACAATAGGTAACAGTTAGTTGGCACACCATGGTGACTGACCAAGTGGCATGATGAAATTCGACCTTCACCTTCACAAGAAGACTGGAACTGTCCTGCGTGAAATTCATCGATCAAACTTATGTTACCTAGAGTAATTGAGTCAACGAGTTATGTGGAACACAATTCTCAAGTTACCCCCAAAATTGTGTTTTCCTGAATTTTAATTTGTGTTAATTTTAAGTTGTTCTTTGAATCCGAACAAAACCCTCATCTAGAGATTGTAGTTATAGATGCTTGGAATGATTAGTAGTGAAATCCTATAGTCAAGCCCTGTATTCCATGTGGATTCGACCCTAACCTCAATAAGTTTAATTATTGATAGTGACCGGTTTCTTATTGGAGCGTGACCATCAACCATAAAAAATTATGGCACGTCGTCGGGGAATATGGCTAGTTTAGACTTGAATTCACTACTAGTTGGTTCTAGAATTGATTTCTAGAGTATCTTTGTTTTGTTTTTGTTGTTTGATTTCTTTTGTAGGGTGTATTGGGTTGTATGCCCAACATAAAGAGCCAAGTCAATCCCTTAGCCCCACTAATTTGGAGGTTCATCGACTACAAAGAAGGATGGCTCGAGTGAATGAGGAAATTGTGCTTGAGGAGGATATGCATGCAAATGAGGAAGACTTAAGAAGATAGGACAATCCACCACCAAGGGTTAACCAGTCACAACTTAGAGATTTCATTGCAAATCCTTACAGCTGGAATTAATACCAATTAAAGCCTATGGTGATGGATGTTACCGATTCTATTGTACTTCCCCCTCTACCAATAGATACTAAGTTTGCGGTATCAAGTGGATTGTTCCAGATGCTCCAAAATCATAGCCCATTCACAGGGTTACCATCAGAGGATCCCCACGTCATCTCCAAAATGTCATATTCGTATGCAAAAGTGTCATGGGGACACAAAATATTTCTATTGACGTTGCTGGATTGAAGGTGTTCCCATTGTCACTGACTAGCAATGCAGCTATATGGTTGTCAGAACTTTCTCTGGGTACCATCACGAGTTGGGCTGAGCTGTAGAGGGTATTCCTAGAAATATATTTCCCAATGTCGAAGGAGCTGAAGCTTAAGGACCAAATTAATAACTTCAAGCAATTGTTTGGAGACTTTCTTAGCGCTACATGGGAGAGATCCACCAAATGCTTGAGGATGGTCTCTGACCACAAAATTGTTGATGATGGTTTGGTCGAGATCTTCTATAGAGCACTTGATGATAATAGCAAAGCTCGTGCCAACGCGATCATGAGAGGTGTTTTTCTTGATCAACTGTTTGAACTAGTGGAATAAAGAATGGAGCAAGTGGTACAGAACAACAGAGCATCAGTCAGAGTGAACATGTTAATAGAAAGAGTTCTTGTGCGGTTACTACAATTAGTAAGCAAGCGAAAGTGAATTAAGAGATTATGAAGCAACTTGGTCAACTCCATATGAGCATAGATTTAGTTTTGAAGCAAAACCAAGATAGTGTGAATGCAATAGCTCACACAACCCCCAATTACTCTTGTATATGATGATCAATTCTTTGAGGAGGATACCTATTATGTAAGCAACCAAGCGTCGGGTTTCCAGAATAACCCCAAGGGTCCAATTCGGACTATTGGAGGCAAAGTTCCTGGAATCAAGGTCAAAATGTCAATCGTGATGGGATGTAAAGAGATAATAGGGGTAGATATTATGAGAGAGAGAGTTCTAGATACATAATGGGGGAGAAGAGAAGGCCATAGAAGTGGTCCTTATGTGCCACCATATAATCGTGATGCCGAATCAAGAAATTCTAGGATCGAAGATATGTTGGAAAAGTTATTGAAGCAAGGAGACCATCAAAACTAGACCCTAAAGGGAATGAAAGTAGATATCTCTAGTATCAATCAAAAGATAGAGTCTCATTCAGTGGCAATCAAGCAACTTGAACAACAGTTTGGGCAAGTGTCTTCATAATTGAACCAACGCCAAAAAGGCACCCTACCAAGCAATGCGGTTCAGAATCACAAAAATGAAGTGCATTACATGGTGATGATGACTTTGAGTTGAAAGAGCATAATAGACCCCTCTATGCCTATTATGGTGGATGAAGTCATCGAGAAGGGTCTTGATGGTGAAGTTGTAGTTGAGGGAGAAGATTCGAAAGGTGTTGGAATGCAACAAGAAGAGATAATGGAGCATGACAAAGTGAACTTCATTCCAAACCCTCCTTCTCTGTTCCCTCAAAGGCTCAAAAGTAAGGAAGAGGAGGGTAAATTCAAACACTTCCTCTCAATGTTGAAGCCACTCTCCATCAATATCCCTCTCCTAGAAGCATTGGAGAAAATGCCCGGATATGCTAAATATATGTAGGATTTATTCACCAAGAAACACACATTGAGCCAAGAGTTCTCATAAAAACTCCAACAATGTCATGCAATTATGACTAAATGTCTTGCTCAAAAGTGAGAGGACCCCAAGCATTCACCATTCCTTGCACTATCGACGATTTTGAATTTGCAAGAGCATTATGCGACTTAGGAGCAAGCATTAATAAAATGCCTTTTGCCGTGTTCAAAAAGCTTGGCCTTGGTACTGCCACCTCAACACGAATAAGCTTGCTTATGGAAGATCAAACATTAAAAAGCCAGAGGGATTCCTTTTGGATGTTCTTGTTAAAGTCGATAAGTTCATCTTTCCTGCAGATTTTGTGATCCTCGACTGCGAAGTTGATTTTGAGGTGCCCATCAATTTGGGGAGACCTTTTTTGGCCATTGGGAGAACACTAGTGGATATGGATTCAGGTCAGCTGCGGTTCAAGGTTAATGATGCAGAAGTTTTTTTTGATATTCGCCAATCCATGAAACACCCAGATGAATGAAAGAGTGAGATGTATACACTCGATGATAGTTGACAAAGGAAGATGACAAAGTCGGGCCACAATGTTAGACAAAGAGCTTCTTGGGAGGCAACAATGAGTATCTAAAGTTGGCACATACACTACAAGTCAACCTTACAATTCGTACCTGGCACTATGTAAGAGGGGTTCGTAGTGCCTAGGTATGATTCATAAATTTTTATAAGTATTGGGTCTGCTATGGGACCAGTAGTCAGGGTCTCACAGCCCCGATTTGCAGATATTTCAAACTCGACCCGGTTTCATTTAAAAGGGGGTCAAAATAGCATTTGACCCACAATTCTTAACCCTAAGAGGGGACGGAAAAACCTTCTCCATCACGCATATCATATTTCTGACCAAATCTTCACCACCCATGTCATTTTCCAGCGAAGAGTTCGGCGAGGTTACCAATTTCTAGGGTTTTGTCTTGATTCTTAATTTTCTTCACTTTGGTTCTCCTCTACAATCAAATTGGAAAGCTCTCCTGTTACATTTCTTTATTTTTGTTAATGAGCTTGTTCCCTACATGAGTATAGGTTTAGTTTGACCAGGCTTAAGTATGCCAAACATTGATTTTTATGCTAAGCTTGTAATCTAGGGTTTGTAGGCTTTGAAATAGATTGAGTTGTGAATTGAACTTTGTTGAGATTCTTGAATGGATGATTGCGAGCATGAAATTGGTAATCTTGTGGTTTGTATTGCATTATTTTGTGGGAGTTGAAATGTAGGTAGTATGGGTGTGATTTCCTCTGTTTGAACATAGGAATTGTGATTGAATCATTGTAAAGGGTGATTGCACTCATTTGGAACGTGTTTGTTTGTCAAGTGTCAGTTTGTAGCACATGTTATGTTTGGTGTGCTTAACACATATTGTAAAATTGACATCAATTCTTAGGGATGATGGTCTTTTTGAATTGCCAATGCTAGTTTGGAATTGAATATGCATTAGTCTTGTTTTGCTCCTATTTGCTTGAATGAGATGAGATTTGGTGATGTATTTGGGCTTTGAGTGGGAAATAAGTAGGAATGGTAGGTGGCTTCTGTGATAAATTGCGAGGGACTACTACGCCTCGTAAGGTCGTATATGAGTCATAGTGGTCCCTCATAACAAGCATCAGTCACATGTATTCCTTCATATTTCTCATACAAGATCCACATATGACTCGTAGTACCTAATACGACTCGTAGTGAGGGTCTCGTAAAATTAGCTAAGATTTTAAAATATTTTTGGAACTAGGTACGAGATCATAACTACTCATAACTGCATCTCATATTTGTGATCTGAAAGAATTTTTAAAGGCACAACTGGTTATACGACTTGTAGGTCACCCTACGAGTCGTAACTGCACTCGTACCTGCACATCTGCAGTTGCATCAGTGCATAGTTAACTTCTATTTGTTTTTATTCCTTGTTTTTTACTTTGTAGCTCAGTGAATCAAACAACTGGAACTTAAATAATTTTTTGTGGGTTGTTTGCAAACAAAATACCTTTAAAAGACAAAGATTATGTCTTTGTTCTTGTCTTTACTTTGAGGACAAAGTATCCTTTTTTTGTGGGGTGGTGGAAGTTGTGGATCAAGGTGAAGTCTAAGTAACCTCAGGTCCATAACTTCCCCTATTTTTTATCCCAAGATTTTTTTGTCGTGCTTTTTTTTTCCTTATGGATGATTAATTTCCTGTTGAACCAGCATGTTTAGGTAGTATAGATAATGGGTAAATTCATAGTAGTAATTATCTATTTTCATATATATTATTGTTAGAGTTGTCAATGTTTTGATCGAAAATTGGGTACCCTCAAAATTTTTGAGGTTGTAATATTGATGCATTCATGCATTTGTGAGTATCTGGCAATATTTGTTCTAATATTGTGAAGGTAAGATGAGACTGAAAACATCACCTTTGAGTTTATACTTGATTGTCGATATAATTGTCGTGTGTTGTGAGCTTATTTTGTTTCATTCATGCATCTTGTATGGACTCAGAACTTGTCTTGTTACTCTAAAGTTGGTTTGGTGATGTAGTGGATATGGAAAGTATCTTAGGCCTTTGTTGTTTGAGTGAAACCACTTTTAACCTAAAATAACCCACCAGTTAAGTGAGAGAATCCTTTTTTCCAAATTTTTGAGCTTATCATGTACTTATTATTTCTTGATACCTTGCTAGCTTAACCTTGTCTGATGAAATACCTTGATATTGGACCTGGTCTATTCTTGAACATGTGAACCTTGATTAAGGCCAAAGGCCTAAGTTGAGGGTGGCTGCAGTTGGTGGCCCTGGTTTGGGGCATAGATATTTTGTACTTCACCTGAGGCTAATAGCCTAACTTGAGGGTGACCCTTGTTTTGGTAAAGTAAAAGTAACAAGGTGGTTAGTTGGAAAATCAAGAAAGAAATGAAAAAGTATGAACCGAGTGAAAGAAAAGAAGAAAAATGTATTTAATTAAGAAATAGCGAAAATGAGTTTGAAATTAAGGCACAACAGAAAAAGATAAAGAAAGAACTCGAGAAAAGTTCAAAGTAAGTGAAAAATGAGGGATTGATAAAAAAAAGAGGGTTGGATTATGAAAGCAAAAAGTGTTGGTAAACATGATTCAAGGATAGCTTTTAGTCACTACTTACCAAGAATTCCGCACCAAAGCACCTTGAGCCTATGTTACAAGTCTTTAAGTCCTAATGTGATCCAACTCTACTTTATCACCAAGCGAGAAAAATAAGTATAAGGGCAAGCTTATGGTCTTAGTCATTGTGCATGAATTTCAATTGTGAGATGAGAATGTTCCTTAGTCCCTGCTTTTTGAATGTTCTTGAGTGAATATAAGGGACTTCTTTCTAGTGAGGGCATTTGCACTACTTGAGTACCATATGACTATATTGGTGATTGTTGATGGTTAGTGCTCCTTAGCTTGTCAAAGTTGGATTGTCAGGTCCTTCATGATGTTCTTGTTTGCTCAATAACTTGGCAACCCTATTTTGAAAAGAGTAGTTGGGTACCTGAACCAAATGAGCTATTGTATATATCATTGATATAGCTGCTATGTATTTCTCTTTGTCTGCGTAGATTGAGTCATCACTTGAAGAAAAGCAACAATTCTAAGTTGAGGGTGTTGATGTGCTGCCAAATTACAACACATTTGATGCCTAAAACAAGGGATTTTGTGAGTTCTTAAAGCGATTTTTTAGTGTTTTGATGTGTTTTTGTGTTAATCTTGCAGAAAAGTTAGGTTGGCATGATTTCGAAGAAAAGTTGCAGATTTTACTGAAGCATGGGACATACGAGCCCTCGTACAAGTCATAGCTCATGCTACGAGTTGTAGGTTGTGTCGTAGCAGGAATTAGAGACCAAAAGTCAGAAATCTTCCAAGTGAAGATAACCCCTACGAGCCCAACCTACGAGTTGTATGACACACTATGACTCATATAGGTGGACTCGTAGCAAGAATCAGAGAGCAAAAACTTTGGACCAAAAACTGAAGACCAAGACTAGGAGACCAACATACGACTCGTAGCTCGAGTAACAACTCGTACCTATGGGTCGTACCAGTTCAGTCCAAGATGCCAAGAACCTGATAGGAGACCCTGATTATGACTTGTAGGCCAACCTATGAGTACTAACTATGAAATTTTTCAAATGCCAGCTGTCTTTTCTTCACAATCCCTAGGGTTGTTTTGTAAATACTATAAATAGTTTAAGTTGGATTTTTTTGAAGGAGAGTTCGAATAGTAGAGATCTCTCCGTTACATTTTGATGCTTTTTTCAGATTTTTAGAGTAGATTATTGTTCTCTTTGGGAAACCCATTTTTAGGGATTGCAGATCTTGCTTTGTACTCATTCTTTTGATCAATCAAACTTATCATTTGCAACTTGTGGTGCTTATCTTCTCCATTGTTATTGGTGAAACACTCGACTATGAATATTTTGTGCATTTTTTGTGTGTTTTGTCTTAGTGATGAGTAGCTAAACACCCACAACTTAGAGTTGTGGGAACCATGGGTAGTTGACTTGAGATGACCTAGGTTTTGTGCATGTCTATGATTGGGGTATTGCATGTATTGTTTATTTCCCTTCATGATTAATGTCGTTTGGTGGTGGCCAACACCAAACCCTGCCTACTATCACGATTCCGACCAAGGTAGTGACGAATAGGAAAAGGGAAGTGGATGATAGGATTCGGTTGATGGTTTCCCGTCTAATCGACCAAACCTGACCAAGGGGCGTTTGACTGGGACAATAGGTAACGGTTAGTTGGCACATGATGGTAGTCGACCAAGCGCCATGGTAAAATTCGACCTTCACCATTATAAGAGGGTTGAAAGAACATAAGTCGTCGTCCTGCATGCAATTCACCAATCAAAGTTATGTTACCTAGGGTAATTGAGTCAACGAGCCATAGGGAACACCATTCCCAAGTTGCCCCCAAAATTGTGTGTTTTCCCGAATTATAATTTGTGTTCACTTTAAGTTGTTCTTTGAGTCACAACAAACCCCTTATCCAGAGATTGTAGTTATAGATACTAGGAATGATTAGCAAGGAAATCTTATAGTCAAGTTCTGTATTCCTTGTAGATTCGACCCTAACCTCGGTTAAATTAATTATTGATAGTGACCGCTTTCTTATTGGAGTGTGACCATCAACCATCTGTATTGCAACCTCCATAGCATAAGTTACCTGTCATGACCTGGACCCAGGGTCTAGGAGTGATATGGCGAATGAGAACCCGAGAGTCCCAAAACAAGCCTCGAAGTATCAAAATTCACATCATCAGTTCGAAAGCACATAATGAAATGATAAACACATAGTTCTAAGGGACGGGAAAGTATGACTCACACTATGGATATGTTATAGGGATAGGGACTAGCATGATCCACATAGCGCATAACTCATGATAACTAAAGGGCAGATAAATATGAATCACGCTATGGGGGATAGAATGGGACTTAGAACTTTCCACATTTCCACATCATATCACAAATAAATATCATAACATACATATTCAATAGATATCCATAACCAAATCTCCAAATAGAAAATCACAGTTGATATCCTCACAAGATTCTACAAGTTGTCCCATAATTCGTCTAAGCCATATAATAAGATGGAGGCTAAGACATGTCCAGGGCTTACCCTCAAAGTGGAATAAAACGTAAGTAGAAGCAACATAATAGGTATCAGATGATGGCTAGTCCTTGAATCATAGGACTCACTAAAAAACTTTCACAATCCGAACTAGCCGTCAAGAAGTGGATGATATAGTGTCCGGTCCCTACATGCTTAAATCATGTAGGCAAAATGTATGTGTTGGTACATTTGAATATACTAAGTGTGCCTGCATGCATCACATATGAGCTCATTAAACCTGCATTAAATGTTAGATGAGAAGGGCATACGCGCACACACACACAT
>JAABOM020057381.1:0-15221 GCA_011800125.2 Solanum clarkiae | reverse complement strand
AGGAAAAATATGCTCAAAAAATTCTGCATCTCTAGATTCACAAATAGTATGGTCATTCAAAGACATAAATCTATAAGAAACACTATTTTGAGCACAACTAATGAAGATAGTGTCAAAACTCTTACAACCTACCTTTAGTCGTTTAAAATCAGGTAAACCAACCTTAGCCAAACACCCACACACTTTTAGAAATTTCAAGTTAGGGGCATATCCTTTCCACAGTTTATATGAGGTTTTCTCTAACTTCTTATGAGGGACTCTATTAAGAATATATCATGCAGACAAGATAGCTTCCCCCACCCCACCCCCCATATTGTCAGATAGACCCGAACTTAAAAGCATAGAATTCATCATTTCCTTAAGGGTTCGATTTTTTCGTTTGGCTACACCATTTTGTTGGGGAGTATAAGGAGCACTAACCTCATATATAATACCATTTTTCTTGCAAAATTCTTCTATAGTTTTAGTACTATATTCACCACCTTTGTCAGGTCTAAATCTCTTGATCTTCCTATCTAATTGATTTTCCATTTCTACTTTGAATTTCAAGAACATACTTTCAGTCTCATCTTTAGACTTAAGAATATATACCTTATGTATCTTGAAAAGTCATCAACAAAGGTTATATAATATTCTTTTCACCTGTACTCACAGTATTCTTGAAATCTGCTAAGTTTGAATGTACTAGTTCAAGTAATTCAGTCTTTCGATCAATAACAGGGTTAAAAGGTTTCTTGGCATGCTTTGCTTCTATACACACAAGACATTTAGAAAAATCATTAACTTTTATCATAGGGATCAATTCCATTTTCCTAAGTCTTTTAATAGAAGCAATATTAACATGACCTAGTCTACCATGCCACAAGTTAATAGACTCAGCAATATAAGCAGAACTGGAAATACTTGCATTATTGACAATCTCTTGAACAATATTTAGTACAAATAAACCTCCAGTAAGATATCTCTACCCAACAAAGTCTCCTCCATGAGAAATAGCTTCAAAAATTAGTTTAAGGCCTGCTTTGTTGAGAAGTGCTCCGGAAACTAAGTTTATACGGAGGGAGGGTACGTACAAAACATTGTTCTAGGCTAAAGTTTTTCTAGAAGTTAATTTAAGTAAAGTTTTTCCTTTACCCATAACTCCAGCAGTAGTGGAGTTACTCATATAAATACATTCATCATTATTGGACTCCTCAAGTTTATAAAATAACTCCTTGTTGGCACAAAAATATCTTGTAGCACCTGTGTCTAACACCCAGTCTGTCTTGTTAGCCACCAGATTTGCCTCAATGACTACAACAGAAATCACTTGATTACCCTCAGCAAGAATAAAGTAAGAATAAACAGGACAAAAGCATAAATCCAAGGTTGTCTCATAAAGCAAATGCAAAGTCTGATATGAATGACAACAAATAAAGCGTCAAGTGCAATGATGACTCGAAGTCTGAGCCTCACTGTTGTGGTCTTGAAAGGGTAAGAAAACTCCACTTAAATAAGATCAACTACCACTTGGGAGTTCATGTGTTCGATCTATAGGGAGGAAACATAGTAGGGGTAAGTATACCAAAATATACCTGGTAGTTTCAATCGACTGGGTAGGAGAAATCGAATAAGCATATAATAAATAAGAATCCTATCACCTGCAATGAAGACGTTAGTACAAAACACATATAAATATATGAACAGTTAAAGATAACAAGTATAATCAATGATGCAGTACAAATAAAATGAATGAATGCATAGGATGGAATCACGATTGGCGCTCAGCCGGTGTACACATCTACCGACCTAACGCTACCAGGTAGAATATATGTGGGCCTCATAGACTGTATACAAAAATCTCTCAACCTTGCCACCTTTGCGTGGTCAAAGGATGCCGCAATATCTCAATCAGGTACCTTAGCATGGTCAAGGGATTTTAAGAAGTGGTAGAATCTCACCCTTGCTACCTCCAAGTGGTCAAAGGGTTTTAGAAAATGTGGCACAATATCTCAACCTTGCCACCTCTGCGCAGGGGTGGTACAAATGCAACATGAAGTGAATGCATGGCAATCCACAAACTAATGTATATGACAACAATATAATAAGATAACCAATAAATAATAACTACAGAATAAAAAAGGAAATGCCAAGTGTCACACCTAGTAGCGAAATGCGATCAACATGTCTCAAATCACCATGCTCTCACCAATAGATAAACATATTGATAACACCGGATTTCTCAAGTCCCAAAATATGCACAGGAGTCTTAGAGAGTATCTCAAATACCACAATTACCACAAAGTTTACCAAATGATATCACGAGTCTTATATTATCGCAACAACATCTAAAAGAGTCTCAAATTCACAAATTACACCAATTCCAATATAATTGATATCACATTTTCACCGCGATACTATCATATCAATCTAATTTCTCATGAAACAATACAAATCTTACGATTATCACGTAAATATATCCATTAACTCAAATTTAGTACCAAAAGGTTAGCCGAGACTACCTCGACGTCAAACCCGAACTCGAACTAAGTTTTCGGATACTCCACGCCCAAAAAATGAGATCGAATCATTAAGCAATATCAAAAATAGATTATACGCATCAAGAGATGAATTTTTGATACCTATATTGGCACGAATTGGATCCAGGAGCAAAATGGTCAAAATTAGGGCTAAATTTTGAGGTTTACGAATCTGGAATTAAATTAGAAATTATGATCCTACACAAAAAACGAGTTTGTTGGAAAAAATTCTATTAAAATTGAGCTCAAATTGAAGGAGAGATCAATATTTAAAGTTTCTAAATATAGACATGAAAAACCCAATTTTGATTCCCAAAAATCAAATTACAAAAGAAAATGACTGGTTCATTAACGTACGAGGGACTAGAGTAGATTTCTAACTATCCCTAACCTGGAAAGACGTTTTTCCCTTATTCATCTGGGACATATGGAAAAGAAGAAATGAAAACTTCCACAGGAACACGTTCAACAAAGTATGCACCAAAAACCGCAAATCATACGCGATAAAATATCGCCTGTTAACAGGCCACAACCTTAGGAAAACAAACCGCCATATAAAACATGTTAAATGGGATTCACCTGATCAAGGCTTTAAACTAAATATAGATGACTTACCAATACAAATCTTGGATAGGGGAGATACAGGTGGAGTATTTAGAAACAATAAAGGGGAATAGTTCCTAGGCTATATGAGTAACCTCTACGCCACAAATAATATCAAAGCAGAACTAACACCTCTACTGCAGGGACTGTAGCTGACATTAGACAATGGCTTAACACCGCTGGAAATCAACACAAACTTTCATGTAGCAGCCAATCTCCTTGTGCATGATCACCTAACATATTCTAATATCTAGTTTAAATGCAGGGAGCTATTCCAGAAACTGGGGAACCCTCCCTCTCTGCATAGATATAGGGAAACAAACCAGGTAGCAAATAATGCTGCACTTGCGTAGGAGGGAACAAAGCTATCAGACCTGAATGCTTTTTTTTTTTTTTCTGGGAAGTTCTTCCGGTGTGTGTCCTGGATAAGCTAAAGACAAACATAAAGAGAACTTGTTTTCTTAAGCTGACTAAAGCCCCTATGTCGATGGACAAGTTTGTTGTTAATGCTAATGTAATCCCTCCGAATAGTACTTTAATTTGTGGGCATCTGTCTCTGCCAATATTATGTCTTAGTGAATATTTTGATATAAATATAAATATCTTTGTAATATAAAAAATGATATCGTAGAAGAAAATTTCATGGGGTGTTCCACAAATGTATTGATCTTGATTTTTTGTCCCTTTCAAAAATGCCCTTCTACTTTAAGTTGAGACAAAGTCCATTTTTAAAACGATTCTCCATACTCAATTGCCTCTCAACTTCTTCTTTTTGTCGTTTTACTTTTTCGTTATTTTTCTTTTATTCTTTATTTTTCTCTTCTCTTTTGGTTCTTTATAGTTTTAATTTTTTTCCCCATTTTAAAAATATTTTTTGTTCAGATGCTTATGAAAATCAAGGTGAGTTCTACAATTAGGGAAAAGATTTGAAAGGTTCTCACTTATGTTTGAGATATTATGATTATTTAAATATTTTTATATAGATTTTATAGACTTAGTTGCATTAATTCTACTTTTTGTTTAGATAATCTCTTGAAGCACATACTAACTCCATTATTTCAGCTTGGTCAAAATTGTCTCTATCTGAAAATGTAATTGTATTAATATCGCCTCATGTCTTGTGTATTAAAATTGTTGACATTAACAGAATATTTTTCTTTTAACGTGATCAGAATGTTTGAACAATAGAAGCACAAATCTTATTAAAATATCACTATAGTCCTTAATTAGATGCATTTTCTTGTTTTCTTTTAATCTTAGTAGTAGTTTGTTAGAGATTGAGGGCAAGGAGAGTTGAACTTTTGATTTGGATACCACCATGTCGATCAAAAATGACCCATTGAATTTTAAAGTTTGAATTGTATTTTGTTAGTATATATGAGTAGGATTATGTCGGTAAAAAGTTTTTACACCCCCTAATTTCTTTTATCTAATTTGGAGTAGATGCATAGAGGATGCCGAGAAAAGACTGAGAAAAGCTACAGAAGAAGGTTCACGAGTGCCATTTATGACTCGTAGAAATGCTTACGACTCGTAAAATGGTTCTCGTGAAACCCCCAGATTACTTGGTGAAAATTTTCTAAGTCTGAGGCCTATATAAAAGATGATATACGATTTGTAAAGTATTTCACAACTCGTAGATTGGTTACGTGGGTTGATGGTCCAAATATCGACTTTTTAGTATCTTGAATTACGAGTTAGCAGACGACTCAGAGGAGGTTTCATGACAAATTCCAGTAACTCAAATTTTAGGACCCCAAGTTTATGAGAGGTCATCTATGACTTGTAGAATGATCTATGGCCCGTAGACGGGGTCTCCTTAACTTAGACGATACTTTTTAAGAGGGGTATTTTTGTCCATTCTAATCCCTATTTAATTAAATCCTTGGTCGTTTTAGGCTTAAATAAAGCCTTAAAACAGAACCCAAGGTGTATTTTATTCACCATTATTCACCAGAAAGGTTTCTTATGAACACTAAAAGAGGGAGGAGAGCAACAGTTCTTGATTTTAGCATGAAAATCTACTGGAGTTTGATTGTTCCTTCTATCCCCAGGTATGCAAGGCTCACTAAAGTGTGGAATTACCTTTGTTCAGACGTCCCCTTCATCCACTTGAGTCAAGATTCGGAAAAGAGTTGAGATTTGGAAAATTTTATTACCCTAATACTAAATTCTTGCATTTATTATGAATTCTCTCGATAAATGTGTGAAGTACTTGCTACATTGCATAATTAATGATATGATATGAGGTAAATTTCAAACTTGGGAGCATGAACCCTAAATTGAATAATTATATAAAATTTTATGCATAGATTGAGTTGAGGTTTGAGTTTGGTATTGATTTGATGAGTTGAGTAATTTGAACATTATAGAGCATGAAAAACATATTGAACCTAGTCACTTATACTACCATGAAACTTACTTGCATTGCATGATGAGTCAAATTGAGTGAGTCTAAATGACCGTATGAGTCTGAGTCAACTGTGATCGTTGGCATTGATAGAGCTGATGAGTAATTGAGATGAGGTAACCCCATAAGGTTGAGATTTGAGTTGATGGACTAAGCATTAAGGATTGAGTTGATTGATGAGTTGAGCGTGTTTTAGTCTTGGTAGGAGTATCGAGCACTGAGATGGGAGTGAGTAAACATCTACTTTAGCCCACAGACATATGTTGCTAGCATAGGATAGTCGTACAACCTCTTCTGGTGACTCTAGTCCCAAAACTAGAGTTTTATTATGGATCCATTAGAGAGTTGATTGTCCTTTACCATGGCACATTTAGGATGGGCATGGCAACGACGCCCCCTTTATTGTGCATCACCAAACTAAAGGTGATGGGATTGAATGTTGACTAAGAGAAACTCCTAAGCAGCTTGATTGAGCATGATATTTTAAAACTCATCTATTTACTGAGTATATTTTAAAAAGCATAATTTAATTTAAACTTGCATGTATCAAGTTGAGTATGAGTTGTTGAGTCGGGATGAGTAAGTTAAGCCTTATTTTCTTGAGCTGTTTTATATACTAGTATATTCCATGTACTGACGTCCATTTGGACTTGTATCATTTTATGATGCAGATACGGGTGATAGAAGACTTCAGCCCGCGCACCATTAAAGTCTAGATCAATGCATTCTATAGTTAGTGAGCCCTTCTTGCATTCTCGGAGGAGCCCTTTTTACCTTTTACTTCCATTGAGTACTTTATTTTCTTTGATTTGGGGTGTCCATGGCCTGTCATGGCACCATCTAGATTGTTGAGTTTAGGCTTCATATATATTGAGTAGAAGATTTTATTGAGTATCTTGTATTTCCAAACTTATTCATTGAAAGCTATGAGTTAGTAGATTTATGCTTATCTTGATGATGTATATCTATTTAAGTATTATTCCTTCACTGTCGATTTGATGTGATGATGAGGCATGGTTCTCTTGGGGAATTAGCAATGGTTCTTCAATTGCCGGCCATTCTAAGGGTACCCTTCCAGGGAGTGACAAACTTGGTATCACAACACAGAGTTCATGAGTCCTGTGGAGTCTATGAAGTCCTGTCTAATAGTGTTTATAAGTGTGTTGTGCACTACACTTAATAAGAAGGAGGTTATAGGACATTAGGAACTGTCACACTTTCTTATATTCTGAGTTCATGAAATTGAGTTAAAACTCTACGAAACTCTCTTATAACTCGTGCATTATGCGATTACAAATCATGCCTCCTGTATGAACCGTTACCCAAAAGAACACTCTAACTAACAATGTTGAGAACCCTGTTATGGAAACGAGGGGCAGAGGTCTACTGGTGAGAACCGCTGGTGTTCCTATGACACCTATTGCTCCACCTGCTCCTATCGCAGAGGTTGATTTCAGAGGATCTATCACCATGCTCACACAGTTGGTAGTACCCAAAGCGGGAACCAGGGCTCTTAGACTCCCAGTTCTAGCTCTTAGAAGCCAACAACTACCACTAGACTAAGAGATATTCTGAGGATGAACCCACTGGTCTTCACTGGGTCAAAGGTTGAGGAGGACCATCAGAACTTCATTGAAGAGATGTGGAAGGTGTTGAAAACTTGCATGCGACCAAGACTGAGGAAGTGGAGCTTGCAGCCTATCAGCTCAAGGATGTGGCTAATGTTTGGTACAATCAGTGGGAATAGAGTCGAGGTAAGGATACTGAACCCGCTGCTTGGGATGAGTTAGAGAGTGACTTCCTCGATCATTTCTTTTCTTAGGAGTTTAGAGAGGCAAAGGTTGAGTAGTTTGTGAATCTGAAATAGGAGGGCTAACTGTTAAGAAGTACAACCTGAAATTCATCTAATTATCCAGGTATTCCCTAGAGATGGTCTTGGATATGGGAGCTAGGATGATGAAATTCATATCTAGGTTGGGTAGACATGTGAAGAAGGGTGCAAGGTGGCATCGGTGATCCCTGACATAGATATTTCTAGAATGATGGTTCACGCCCAGCAAACTGTGAAGGATAAGAAGAAGGACAGAGAGGAACATCTGAGTAAGAAGGAAAAGTCAAGGACTTGAGCCCTTTCAGACCAAGCAAAGTAAGGGAGAAAAGTCATACTTCCAAAAGAGCTCCTCTAGCTATGCACCATCTTCGACTACTGCACCAACCCCAAGCCACAGGTATGATAATAGGTACTTTAGGGAACAAGTTGCACAGTCTCAAGCCACTGTGACCCTTGGCTCTAAAGGGAAGTCACCTTGTGGGAAATATGGCAGGATGCATGTATTTGGGAGAATGTAGAGATGGAGGGAATGATTGCAACAAGTATGGCCAGCTAGGCCATTTTCAGAGGGAGTGTCTAATGTGGGGCAGTGAGATTGAGTCCTTTACCACAGCACCACTGATGAGGGGAAACCAAAGAGGTGCTGCACTAGGAGCAGGCAATGGGACAAACCGTCCGTATACGATGGGTAACCAATGGGACCAAGAGGTTGCATCGGATGTTGTGATGGTTATGCTTTGAGTTTTTACCTTTCCTTGCTATGCTTTACTTGATTTAGGTGTAACTTGTTCTTTTGTGGCACCATATATGGCTGGTAGACTTGAGATCCTTTCTGAGTATTTGCTTGAGCCGTTTTTTGTTTCCACTCCTGTTGGTGAGTCCATTCGAGATGAGAGAATCAATAGAGATTGTGTGGTGTCCATCTATCATAGGGATACTCTTGCTGGTTTGATTGAGTTAGAGATGGTCAATTTCGATGTAACCCTTGGTATGGACTGGCTTCACACCTGCTATGCCTCTGTTGATTGCAGAACCTGAACTATGAAATTTTAGTTTCTGAATGAGCCAGTCATTGAGTGGAAGGGAGATTCTGTTGCATCAATGAGTGAGTTTATTTCTTACCTCAAAGCCAGAAGATTGATCTCTAAATGATATATCTACCACCTCGTGCGAGTCAAGTCCGATGATGTTGAGCCCTCTACTCTTGAGTCTTTCCTAATCATGAGCAAGTTTCCTGATGTATTTCCTAAGGATCTTCCCAGAGTACCTCTTGATAGGGAGAATGACTTGGAAATTGATGTACTTAATGACGTCAGACCATATAAAATGACCCCTGTGGAGTTGAAAGAGTTAAAAGAGTAGTTGAGGAATTTGCTAGAAAAGGGATTCATACGGCCGAGTGTCTCCCCATGGGGCGCTCGAGTCTTGTTTGTACGAAAGAAGGATGGTTCTCTTAGGGTGTGTGTTGACTACCGTCAGTTGAATAAGGTGACAATCAAGAATAAGTATCCCCTTCAGAGGATTGACGACTTGTTTGACCAACTTCAAGGTGCTACAATTTTTTCTAAGATAGACCTCAGATCAGCCTATCACCAATTGAAGGTGAGAGAATATGACATCCTGAAGACCACTTTTCGAACACGATATAGACACTTTGAATTCTTAGTGATGTCGTTTGGATTGACAAATGCACCTGCGGTCTTTAATGTTCCTAATGAATATAGTATTCAGACATTATCTCGATATGTTCGTGATAGTGTTCATCGACGATATTCTGGTGTATTCTCGAGATGAGGAGGAGCATGCCAATCACCTTAGAATCATGTTGTAGATGTCAAAGATAATGAGTTATATGCAAAGTTTTCTAAGTGTCAGTGTTGGCACAAATCTGTAGCTTTCTTGGGTCATATGGTTTTTGGAGATGGAATTCGAGTCGATACTCAAAAGATCGAGGCAGTTAAGAACTGGCCAAGGCCAACCTCACTGACCTCGATATGGAGTTTTCTGGGATTGGCTGGCTATTGCCAGAGGTTTATTGATGGATTTTCTTCCCTATCCACACTGTTGACTAGACTGACTCAAAAGAAGGTCAAGTTTCAACAGACTGGTGAGTGAGAGAGAAGTTTCAAAGAGTTAAAGATGAGATTAACTACCGCATTAGTGTTGACCTTGCCTAATGGGATGGATGGATTTGTTATCTGCTGTGATTCTTTAAGAGTGGGATTAGGATGTGTGCTGACGCAGAAGGGGAAGGTTGTGGCCTACACCTCTATACAGCTTAGGGTGCATGAGAAGAACTACCCCACTCATGACTTAGAGTTGGCGGTAATAGTGTTTGTGATTATACTATGGCGCCATTATTTATATGGAGCACATGTTGATGTATTCACAGACCATAAGAGCCTACAATATATCTTCACCCAGAAAGATTTTAACTTAAGGCAGAGAAGATGGCTTGAGTTGTTCAAAGACTACGAAATGAGAATCCTCTATCATCCAGGTAAAGCTAATGTGGTTTTTTATGCTCTTAGCAAGTCGTCCATAGGAAGCACCGCCCATTTGAAGGAGGAGAAGAGAGAGTTAGCCGAGGAGGTTCACAGAATGGCATGGTTGGGAGTTCAATTAGACTAACCAAGCAAAGGAGGAGTTCTTGTGCATAATGAGTCTGCATCATCTCTAGTAGTGGAGGTAAAGGAGAAACAAGATCAAGATCCCTTCTTATTGCAGTTGAAGGAGGATGTTCATAAGCAAAAGGTGATGACTTTCGCCAAAGGGGGAGATGGCGTATGAGGTATCAAGGTAGACTATATGTTCCAGATGTTGATGATTTTCGAGGGATGATAATGGCAGAGGCCCACAGTTCTTGATATTTGATACACCCAGGGTCTAACAAGATGTACCTTAACTTGAAGAAAGTCCACTAGTTGAGTGGAATGAAGAAAGACATTACTAAGTTCGTTTCCAAGTTCCCGAATTGCCAATAAGTTAAAGTTGAGCACCAAAGGCCATGTGGAATAGCTCAGAACTTTGAGATTCCAAAGTGGAAATGGGAGTTTATTAACGTGGACTTTATCACAAGCTTATCGAGGACCCACAGACAGCATGGTTCAATTTGGGTGATAGTGGATAGGATGATGAAATCTGTATATTTCTTGGTTGTTAAGACGACTGACACCATGGAGGATTAGAGCCGGCTTTACATACAGAAGGTTATTAGACTGCACGGAGTCCTTCTGTCTATCATCTCAGATAGAGGAGCTAAATTTACCACCCAGGTTTGGAGATCCTTTCAAAAAGGTTTGGGTTTGAGGGTGCACCTTAGCACTACTTTTCACCAGCAGATGGATGGCCAAGCAAAGCGTACTATTCAGATTTTGGAGGTATATATTAAGAGCTTTTTCCATTGATTTTAAAGGTAATAGGGATGACCACTTTCCATTGATAGATTTTGATACAATAATAGCTTCAATTCAAGCATTCAGATGGCCCCATATGAGGTACTTTGTGAGAGGAGGTGTAGGTCACTGGTTGGATGGTTTGAGGTAGGTGATGCAGAGTTGATTGGACTAGACCTGGTTCACAAAGCTATGGAAAAGGTGAAGATCGTTCGAGAAAGGATGAGGATGGCACAAAGTAGATAGAAATCTTACATAGATGTTAGGAGAGAGACTTAGAGTTTGAAGTCAATGATTGGGTGTATTTGAAAGTGTCACCCATAAAAGGAGTGATGAGGTTTGGAAAGAAAGGAAAGTTGAGTATGTGGTACATTGGCCCTTATCAAATCATAAAAAGAGTGGGTAGTGTGGCATATGAGTTATAACTATCATCAGAGTTAGCGACCATCCACCCGGTTTTCCATGTTTCCATGCTTAAGAAGTGTTTGGGAGACCCACAGCAGGTAGTGTCTGTCGAGAGTATTGGAGTGAAAGACAGTTTGAGTTATAAGGAGACTCCTATCCAAATCCTTGATCGTCAGGTTCGCAAGTTAATTTATTCTTGTCTGCTGATGATGAGAGAGCTGATGGTAATGAATTCTCTCTAAATTCTTGAGTTCCCATTCCTTAAGTTCTTCTTTGATTCTTAGTATGATTAACGATAGATTTCTAGAGTCCGAGTGAGGATTGATATGATGTACTGACTGTTGATTATTTTACTTGCTGAATTTGTTGATTTACTGATTGCATGGGTGATATGAGAGCTGGTTGATTGTTAGATTCTATAGGGAGATTCGTCCCTTGACCTAAATCCCAAGATTTCTCATCATTTGAGGATGAATGATCCCTAGGGGGAGATAATGTAACACCCTCTAATTCCTTTTACCTAATCTGGAATAGATACACAGAGGATGCTGAGAAAAGACTGAGAAAAGCTACAGAAGAAGGTTCACGAGGGCCATTTATGACTTGTAGATAAGATTACGACTCGTAAAATAGATCTCGTGAAACCCCCAGATGACTTGGTGAAAATTTCTAAGTCTGAGGCCAATATACGAGATGGTAAATGACCTGTAAAGTATTTCACGGCTTGTAGATTGGTTTCGTGGACTGATTGTCCAAATATAAACTTTTTTAGTATCTCGAATTACGAGTTAGCAGATGACTCATATAATGGTTTACGACTTGTAGAGGAGGTTTCTTGACAAATTCTAATAACTCAAATTTTAGGACCCCTAGTTTACAACAGGTCGTCTACGACTCGTAGAATGGTTTACGGCCTATAGACGGACTCTCGTAGACTCAGGCGACAGTTTTTAAGAGGAGTATTTTTGTCCATTCCAATCCCTATTTAATTAAATCGTTGGCTGTTTTAGGATTGAATAAAGCCTTAAAACAAAACCATAGGTGTATCATTCACCATTTTTCACCATAAAGGTTTCTTGAGAACACTAGAAGAGGCAGGAGCGCAAGAGTTCTTGATTTTTGCGTGAAGATCTACTAGAGTTTGATTGTTCCTTCCATCCCCAGTTATGTAAGGATCACTAAAGTGTGGAACTACCTTTGCTTAGATGCCCCCTTCATCGTCTCGAGTCATGATTTGGAAAAGAGTTGAGATTTGGGAAATTATTACCCTAATACTAAATGCTTGCATTTATTATGAATTCTCCTGATAATTTGTGAAGTACTTGCTACATTGCATAATTAATTATATGATACTGAGGTAAAGTTCAAACTTGGAAGCATGAACCCTAAATTGCATAATTCTATGAAATTTCATGCATGGATTGAGTTGAGGTTTGAGTTTGGTATCGGTTTGATGAGTTGAGCAATTTGAGCATTAAAGAGTATGAAAAGCATATTGAACCTAGTCAACTTATACTACCATGAAACTTACTTGCATTGTTTGATGAGTCGAATTGAGTGAGTGTAAATGACCGTAGGAGTCTGGGTCGACTTTGATTGTGTGCATTGATTGACCGAGTTTATGAGTAACTGAGATGAGTTGAGATGAGGTAATGAGGTAATCCCATTGAGGTTGAAATTTGAGTTGATTGGCTAAGCATTGACGATTGAGTTGATTGATGAGTTGAGCATATTTTAGTCTTGGGAGGAGTATCGAGCAACAAGCTAGGAGTGAGTAAACATCTACTTTATTCCACAAAACTACCTAGCCAGTGTAGGATAGTCGGACAACCTATTCTAGCAACTCTTGTCCCAAAAGTGGACATTTACTATGGATACATGAGAGAGTTGATCGTCCTTTACCATGTTACATTTAGGATGGGAGTGGCAACAACGTCGCCTTCATTGTACATCACCAAACTAAAGGTGATGGGATTGGATGTCGGTTAAGAGAAACTCCTAAGCACATTGATTGAGTATGATATTTTAAACCAAGTATATTTTTACTGAGCATATTCTAAAGAGCATGATTTAATTTAAAACTTGCATTTATTGAGTTGAGTATGAGTTGTTGAGTCGAGATGAGTGAGTTGAGCCTTATTTTCTTAACCTATTTTACATACCAGTGTATTCCATATACTGACATCCATTTGGACCTGCATCATTTTATTATGCAGATACGGGTGATAGTGGACTTCAGCCTGCGCACTGTTGAAGTCTACATCAGTGCATTCCGGAGTTGGTGAGCCCTCCTTGCATTCCCCGAGGAGCCCTTTTTATCTTTTACTTCCACTGAGTACTTTATTTTCTTTGATTTGGGGTGTCCATGGCCTGTTATGGCACCATCTAGATTATTGTGTAGAGGCTTCATAGACGCCGAGTAGACGATTTTGTTGAGTATCTTGTATTTCCAAACTTATTCATTGGATGCCATGAGTTAGTGGAGTTATGCTTATCTTAATGATGTATATCTATTTGAGTATTATTCTTCCGCTGTCGAGTTGATGTGACGATGAGGCAAGGTGGTTCTCTTGGTGAATCAACAATGGTTCTTCAACTGCCGGTCACACCAAGGGTACCCTCCTGGGGCGTGACAAAAGTAGTCAAACATTTTTCTATTTGGAGTTTATTAGAATTATGTCCTTATTTAGAAAAATAATTATAGTTTGAAAATAAGTAAATTAAATTTATTACCTTTTAGTGTGTATACTCTAAACGTGATAAGAAATGTTTGAACAATAGCAACATAAATCTTATTACGATGTCACTATAGTCCTTGATTAAATGCATCTTTCTTGTTTTGTTTTAATCTTAGTTGTAGTTTATTGGAGATTGAGGGCAAGGAGAGTCGAGCCTTTGATTTGGGTACCACCATGTTGATCAAACAAGATCCACTAGATTCTAAAGTTTGAATTGTTCTTTGTTAGTATATATGAGTAGGATTATGTTTGTAAAAAGTAGTCAAACATTTTTCAATTTGGAGCTTATTGAATAATGTGCTTAGTTAGAAAATTAATTATAGTTTAAAAATAAGTAAATTACTTTTATTACCTTTCAGTGTGTATAATCTAGTCTAGATTGCCTTCACAAACCCCTCTAAGACTATATATATATTCTCTCATCTCGGTGAGCCCAAACCCCTTATTTTCAAGTATTCCTGTTATCGGTGGAGAAAGTCCTCTTACCACTTCTAGTGAGTGAGAACTCTTTCATTCCTTCTTCACCCAAAACCCGCTCCTACTTCTACTCTAGGGCTTGATCGACCCAACCACCCCTTTCCTTTTGGGTGTTGTTAAGCCTTGTTTCACTGGAACCTTTTTTTTTCTGCGAGAAACCTCTCTGCAAATCAAAATAAACCTAAATCAAACAAGAAGTAAAAAATGGAAGATGATTATTCATGGGTCCTTGGCCTTCCAGCCCCTTCGTTGTCAAGGTCTGTAAGGCCTCAACAGCCTAAAAAGAAGGAACCGCGTGTCAATGGTAATGACTATCTAATTTTTATTTAGCTATATGTTTGTTGATTTTGATGTTTTTTCCTGAGGTTTTGTTTCACAGGAGTCTTAGTCTGTTGATTTTACAAAACTTTTAGAAAGGAAAGAAAGGGATTATAGACATGATTCTCTCTCTTTTTTTTTTCCTTTCTAGATTTCTTGAGCTAATCCCTTTTCTCAACCTGTGAACTCTATCCCTTTTCTTAACCTGTGAACTCTATCCTTTTTCTTTGTATGTGAACTTGTACTTTCTCTCATCCCCTTTATGCCTTTGACAATAAAATAAAATAAAAATTAATAAAAAGAAAGTTGAATATACAAATGTTATTCAACATATAATCTCTTGAACGACTGTCATAACTAAAATGGTCCTAAGGTAGCAAAATTCCTTGTCAAGTAAGTTTTGAAAATAAATTTTATGGTATAGACGTTTATGACCTCTCCTGTATGTAAGATTCATAACAAATAAAGATAATTTCTTGTTATGGGTCTTAAAACTCTCAACTTACCATACCCTTTTGCTTTACA
>JAABOM020057380.1:0-52261 GCA_011800125.2 Solanum clarkiae | reverse complement strand
TACATGTGATTGAATACTTAGTGTGTTTTCAAAAGTTTGTGTAAGTAAAGGTTTAAACTTGGTTAAGCTATCCAATTGTGTTAACATTCGAGGACGAATGTTCCTAAAGGGGGGAGGATATAACACCCCACATCTTACGACATTAGTTCTATGCAAATGAAGCATGATATAGCTTTTCAAATTAGCGCCAATTTTTAAAAGTTCTTGAATCTCAAATTAGAGGATGACATATACGTCTAACGCTAAAGAGGATCGAGTGTAAATACGTTTTAAGTCAAATTGAGAAGATCACGACCCTAAACAAAGTTAAAGAATTGAGGTGATTGTAGGACTTAATACGCTAGCAGATGATTCACCTACTTGCTTAGCTTAAATTTGCTGGCTAAACAGAGACGAGGCCTGACGTCGAATTTGTCTAAGTCCGATTATGAATAAAGTCCGTGTTAAGGCCGTAATTTTAGCTCATGTTTTAGCACCATAAATGTACTTTATTTTCAGCCCAAGGTGAATAATAAAATCTACCAAGTACACCACAACCCATTTGGCTAATTGGGCCCAAACTAAGTGAAGAGGAATTTGGAAAATGGGCAGCCAAGGCCCATCAACTTTGAGACCCATTTAGGCCCAAGTGTAAGGGACAAGCTGCTTCACCATAAGGTTATTAATATGTGTTAATATGTGGAGAAAATTTCAAAAGAAAGTCGGCCAAAGAGACTCTTTAAAAGAGCTAAAAAACAACTCCTTAATTCATTTCACTTTGGCGCAAATTTTCAGCTCTCTTAAAGACTCTTTTTCTCTCTTTATTTCACTTCGCAAGGCAGCCTACACAACCCTCTAGGATTCTTAAAGGAAACCTAAACCTTTAAGGCTAAGGTAAGTGTAAATATCCATGTATATTTTATACTTATCCCATGGCAAACAAGAAGTACATGCTAGTTATGCTTGTGCTGAAATTTTGGACGGCATGTTTCTTAAGGATTGTTGTGCATTTTGCTTGTAGTTCAAGAGGATTTCTTGGTTGGCTGAATTATGAAGTAAGACTTATTTTTTTAACAAGGTTTAGTTTTTAAGTGATGTAACTTAGCTGCAGTACCACTTTTACAGTCCACAAAAGTGAGTCCTTATAGAATATCGCAATTGTGTTCTTAGTACGAACTTGTGGGTTAATGGATGGAAGGTTATTATATCACGTCCTTCATGACTGCTTTGGCACTATTCTAAGACTATTTTAAGGTTGTTTTGTATGTATAGATATGTTGAGGATAGTTTGGTTGAAGTTGGAACAGGTTTGGGATTGTCAACGTCAAAATGTTGCGAAAGGATGTAACGTTATGTCGCCCATTTGTATATTGTGTAGATTTGTTATGTGTTGTACCTTGTGGGCTATTGTAGGACTGTTGTGGAACTAAAACAGGCTTCACATGATATGTATATGAGAATGTGTATTAAAAAATACGATTAGGGGCGGAAAGGTTGAAAAAATATGCTCGGGTTTATAAATACCCGCTTGCTGCCCATATGTTTTTTTTATGAGTTTGGGCTTCCAAGATGTATCTATTGGCTGCTAATGCTAGTTTTATCACCTACTATGTTGTAGATAAATATTTAGAGGAAGGGAAGCTTATCTCGAGATAATAGTGAGGTCATACAGCGAGGTATGTAAGGCTACTTGATTTCGTATTATTTGGCATGAAACATAGAATATTCCTTGGCACATAAAGGGACTTACAAACTCTGACACAATTATTAACTATGTATCAACTCTTTCACATGTTCATATGCTCCCATACATAGTCAGCTTTAAATCTGCATACATACTTGGATACCAAGATACACGAATTCGTCCTACTAAATAAAGTTCATTTGTTGTTCTACCTCCTATGCATTTCATTATTTGTGTAACTTACTCCTTTCATTGTGGTGTTGTCTTTTGTGATTATTTACATGTCATTTATTGTATCTATATTCCTACAGCTCCTATATTATGACCACCAAAAGAATCATCTCAAAGGTAATTGAAAGGTAAGTATATTGTTTATTGATTGGTGGTGACCCGAGGGGTGGAAGAATCACCTAGCCAGGGTTGATCCTATCACGAGGGGTAGCCCGAGGGGTTAAAGGAAAAGCCTAGCCAGGGCTGATCCCGATATAGATTTACCACTGATCAGCTGGTCATTTGTATACATTTTGTGCACGGATTATACAGTAAAGGTAAAGTAATAAAAATAATATAAAGTACATGACCCCATAGTATAACTAAATGTAGTCTCTTATCCTACACTAGTGCATAGTTCCATTTGAGTCATTACTTCATATATAGTATTTCCTGCCTTACATATTCAGTAATTATCTCGTACTGACGTATCTCACAGGGAACCTGCATTTCATCTTGTAGGTACAGGTGCTAGTAGATCTCCTCAGTAGGAGTATAGGATATCCAGCTGCATTACCAAGCTCCAGGTTGTTTCAGAGCTTTGTGTGTCTAGAGCTTATATTTTTATATTGTATAGATAGTTGAGGCGGGGCCTATCCCGACTCTTATTAGATACTTTTCCTTATCTAGAGGCTTTGTAGACTATGTAAATAAAAGTATGGTCATGTATCGTACTCGAGACATCGTAGCCCAACAGCCTAGCTGTATGCTTTTCCTTTTGGGTTGTTATTACTTTTTACTTTCTTAAAGGAATGTTGAATGTAGAAATGCCTTATAATATGTATAGAAAGTGCATAGATACAGGTTAGTTCTCTCGGGCCTTATTGGCAATGGGTGCCAGTCTGTCTTAATGGGATTTTTGAGCGTGACAAAACCCTTCACTCGATTGATGACTACAAACCCCCATCTCGGTTAGTGATGATGTCGCCCCATCACTAGGTGGAGAAGTACAAAATCTTCACTCAATTGATGAGTACAAACTCCCATCTCGATTATCAAGGTTCCTGACCCCTCGAATTGGGCATAGTATAATGCAACACTTTATATAGGATATATCATATACATAAGCTCATTTAATCATCATATAGTCAATCATATCATATCTCATGCTTTAGACCTTCAACTCCTCAAGAAATCACATCCGAAAATTTTATCAAACACTTAGAGGGTGTGTAATACTAGTATAAAACCATGAAATATATAGATGAAATAATGCAAGAAAATTCATTATTAAACCATCAATCAACATCTTGCAAAATCCTCAAGCAACATACATCAGAACTCTCTTCAAATCTTATAATAGATCAAAGATATATAGTTCAAAACATAGTAAAACATTCACAATTTCTCATAGATTTAACATAGTATGCAGTGAATTTCATAATAAGCAAGACCCATTGGTAAATCAACTTTACATCATGCAATATGAGTAAAAGGAGGCTCGGGTATAATGGGTGAAATGAACCCATGAAAGAAACCCATATACTTTAGCTTGGACATGAACTTGGTAAAGATTGTAGATGGAGACTTGAAGCTTGACGAAGAACCTTGAAGGAAAATCATATGTGCCACTTCTTTCTTGAATATTCCACTATTGAAACCCCCACAAACAACCCTTTCACCTACAATAACAACATGGGAAACTTTCTTTACAGGTTTGAGACTTGAATTTAGGAGTGAAAATATGGCTAAGAATTGGAGTGAGTACAGAAAAATGTTTTAGATGATATGAGGGTGAAATTTTGCTAAGTATAGATAAAAACATATTTAGGAACACTTGGACCCAACATTTAGAAAATTTTGGATGAAGTAAAAAAATAGTCACCAAAATATACTGGTGCGCACCACAAAAGTGGCATGCACAGCTCTCTGGAATTTGCATTTTAGAAATTCATAATTACAAATCTTTCGCTTTTAAATCGGGGTTAGAACCTTTTCACCTAATTTTGACCCCCTGAACAAGAATATGAAGTTGAATGTTTGATATCATGCATGAATTTTGAGATATGTGGAATTTAAAATTTTGAGCATTCTGAGGCACATTTTTGGGCACTTTTTGGGGTCGTTTCATATACCCCCCCAATTGGTAGATAGGCATACCACCCCCCCCATTATAATGGTTGAGGCATAGCACCTCCTCAACTAGGCATGGTCAACTTACAACACTACAAATATTTTTCATGAGGAAAACTCGTATATACATTCCTTTTATCAACATAAAGTCACTTAACTCATATGTCATACATTAGACCTTCAGCAACTTAAGAATCCTTAACCAAAAATTTTATCAAACACTTGGAAGGAGTGTAATTCTAGTACGAAATCATGCAATTCATGAGTGAAAAATGTATGAGAACCCAATGTAAATCCACCCACTAACTATTGGCAACATCCTTTAACAAGATACATCAAAACCCCTCATCAAATCTCACAATAGATCTTAGATTTACAACTCAAAACTTGTATAGTTGAACAACGCTTCATAAATCCCCAATGTAGTTTATAGTCATAATCCATAATAAATAATACCCATAAGTAAATCGACTTGAAAACATACATTTTATATGAAAAGGAAGGTTGGGCACCATGGGTGAAAGGACCTAATGGTTGAAATACATACCTCAACGTTGTAGATTTCCTTGATGAAGATTTGAATGAAAACTTGATTCTTGAATGAAATCCTTGAGATCCGAAATGAGATTGGGATACTTCAATTTGGGTGAAATATTTGTCTAAGTATTAGAGAGGGTTTTGGGGACTGTCTTGTATGATATGGAGTTGAAAAATGACTAATTATAGGTGTTTTTACGCATAGGAAGGCTTCGGCCCAAGACCCCAAGGCCTTGGATCGAAATAAAAATAATTGGCAGCGAAATGTACTAGTCCGCGACGGCTACGTGTCGCGGTATCAACACCGACCGCCTCTGGAATTTGAAATTTTGTGAAATTTATTTTTCACTACAGGTCCTCTAGAATTTTGGTTATACCTATTCTCCACTCAATTTTGGCCCCTGATCAAGAATGTGAAGTCAGATTATCGATATCACTCACGGATTTTGAGAGATATAGAAATTATGATTATGGGAACTTCTGAGACACATTTTCGGTCACTTTTCAGGGTTGTTTCACTCTACATGGTCTCCAAGAGGTTGAAGAGGCTCCAGATATTGTCATCCTTATGTTGAGAGTTTTTTATTTTGATGCATATGCACTTTTGGATCTGGGAGCAAATTTGTCATTTGTAACCCCATTTCTTGCCAATAAATTTTATGCATGTCCCAAAGTCCTCCATGATCCCTATGAACTAAGTAACCCCATAGGAGAGTCGATTGTTGCCCGGGAATCTACAAAAATTGTGCCATATCCATCTTGCATAAAGTGGTCTCTTGTGACTTAGTTGATCTTACCATGGTATACTTTGATGTGATTCTCATGATAGATTGGATGCATGCCTTCTATGCGTCCATTCATTGTAGAACTTGTAGAGTCAAGTTCCAAATTCCAAATGACCCAATTCTTGAGTGGGATGGTAGTAACTCTTCATGTAGGGGTTGGTTAATTTTCTTCTTAGAAGCCTGTGCAATGATCTTGAAGGGTTCATCTATCATTTAGTAAGAATCAAAGATGTCACTTATATAATTCCTTTTCTTAAGTTGGTCCCTGTTGTTAACGTGTTTCTCGATGTCTTTCGGGATGAGACACTGAGTATTTGCCCCTAAAGGGAAATAGACTTTAGGATAGATCTCCAACTCGATACTTGTTATGACCCAAGCCTAGGGCCAAGACGTGAGATGGCGCATGGGGAACCTGAAGGGACCCTAAGCAAACATCTTACATATCATTAATCACCTTGGTCGCGGAAGCAATAAAAAGACATTAAGAGATAGTAAATAGGGCTAAACGAGATGGTGGGACATCTTTCATATCATAGAATATCATAGAATCAAGAGAGTTAATGCTCATAGCTTCATTACATAACTTGTCCAACAACACCTCTAAACATAGAATTTTGTGAGGGCCCAGACGAGCAACCAGGCTAACCCTCATAGTCAAGCATATAATAGAATGTAAAAGAGTTTTTATGCATAGCATAAGATCAAAGAGGACTCACCACTTGCTTTGTAGAGAAATTGTACTAGCCACGTGGAGGAGGAGGAGGATCAAGTGGGGTTCCGATTCCTACATGGTGACATCATGTAGGCATAGAGTATGAGTTAGTACGTTTAAATGTACTAAGTATATAGGATGCAATGCAACAAGAGATAGGCAACATATTCAAAATGTATATTTAGGCAATAAATGAGCATATAGCAATACAATATGCATGAATGATGATTGTAGTAAATCATGCTTACATGGAACATAATACACGTGCAAGGAGAGACCACTAATATAGAATATCTAAGGCCTACCACCCCTTTGGAGAGGCGAATGAGGTAGAAACCCCTCAATATGGTTAATGAGGTACAAACCCCTCAATATGGTTGCACGAGCCTACCACCTCCCGAGCAAGGTAATCCAGGTGTAAACCCCTCAATATGGTTATCAAGGTACACATGCCTTGAGATGATTGCATGAGCCCACCACCTCCCGAGCGAGGTGATCGAGGTACAAACCCCTCAATATGGTTATCCAAACCTACAACCCCCTGAGTGAGGTTTGGTCAATTTCCAACACTATAGAGAAAATATCATATATGTACATAGCATTCTTCGTCATAAAGCCATTCAACTCATAAGACATGCATTAGATTTATAGTATCTCATGAATTTATAACCGGACATTTTATCAAGGACTTGGCGCGTGTATAGTGCTAGTGTAAAACCATGCAATTCAATAGTGAAATCATGCAAGAAAATACAATGTAAATCCACCAATCAATACTTGGTAATACCCTCTAGCAATATACATCAAAACTCTTCATCAAATCCCACAATGAATCTTAGATTCATAGCTCAAAACATGCTAGAATAGTCACAATTTCATGAAATCGCAACATAGTTCATAGTCTAATTCATAGTAAGTAAGACCTATAAGTAAATCAACTTATAATCATGCAGTTTAAGGTAAAATAAAGCTTGGGCACCATGGGTGAAAGGACCCAATTGTTGAAACCCACATACTTTGACTTTGGAGAATTCCTTGGAGAAGATTTAAATGGAGGCTTAAAGCTTGGATGACTTCCATAAGATCCGAAAGAGATTTGGACACTCAAATTTTGAGATAAATATTACTCTAAGTATTTGAGAGAGTATTGGGGTCTTTGTATGATATGAAGGTGAAATATGTCTAAGTATAGGTATTTTCACGCATGGGAATGCTTAGGCCCAAGACCCAAAAGCCTTGGACCAAAGTGAAAAAGACTGACAGAAAAATACACAGTGGCGCGCCCAAGGCGCATCGGACCAGTGACACGCTATCTCTCTAGAAATTGCTTTTTTGCAATTTTCAAATTTTGGTACGGTTGCTCTTAATCGGGGCTAGACGGATCCTCCACTCAATATTTTCGCTGAACAAGAATATGAAGTCGAAATTTTGATATCGCATATGGATTTTGAGATATATAAAAATTATAATTGTGGGCACTTTCGAATCACATTTTTGGGCACAATCCCCGAACAAGACATTCATATTCTTACTTGGAAGTGGGAAGAGATCAATATGGACTTCGTGGTGGGCTTTACAAAGATTCAAAAAGCATTTTGACTCCATATGGGTGATAGTTTACTACATGACAAAGTTGTCTTATTTCTTACCGGTCAAGACTATATCTAATTTCAAAGACTATGCCCGTTTGTATATCTTAGAGTTGGTGAGCTTACATGGGGTTCCGTTGTCCATCATATCGGATCATAGAGTCCAATTCACCTCTCACTTTTAAAGGTTTTTTCAAAGGAGACTTGGTACTAAGGTGAAGTAGAGTACTGTTTTTCATCCCCAATCCGACGGGCAAGATAAAAGGACTATTCAAACATTAGAAGACATGTTAAAAGCTTGTGTGTTGGAGTTTAAGGGAAGCTCAGATGAACATTTGTCACTTATCGATTTTTCCTACAATAATAGCTTCCATGTAAGAATTAGGGTGGCCCCATTTGAGGCCTTGTATGGTAGATGGTGTGGATCGCCCATCGAGTGGTTTGAAGTTGGCAAAGTGGCATTAATAGGATTGGACTTGGTAATGAATGCTATGGAGAAAATATAAAACTTAAGCGAAAAATTACAAGTGGCCCAAAGTCGACAAAAGTCCTACTCCGATGTGAGAAGAAGGGAACTTGAGCTCCAAGTAGGTGATTGGGTCTACTTGAAAGTGTATTCGATAAAAGGTGTGATCCAATTTGGTAAGAAAGGAAAATTGCGTCCTAGGTATGTAGGGGCTTATAAAGTGGTGAGAAGAGAGGGAAAAGTGGCATGCGAGTTGGATCTACCTAATGAGATGCATTTAATCCACTCAGGTTTTCATATGTCGATGTTTAGGAAATGCAAAGGTGATCCAAGCTCCATAGTGCATTTGCATGATTTGAACATTCAAGAGGATTTGAGTTATGAAAGTTGTTGGTTGAAATCCTAGACCGACAAGTGAAAAATCTAAGGAACAAGAAAGTTGCATCCATCAAAATTCTTTGGAGAAATCAACCAGCTGAGGATGCTACATGGAAAGCAAAAGAAGATATAATGAAGTGTTATTTGTATCTATTCCACTCTACACAAGCTTAAGGTATTAAGAAATTCTTCCTAAAATATCTAATTCCTTGCATTTTAATTTTCCATGGTGCATGCATTTATTTTTATGTTTATGGATTTTTTTGAGATGTACTTTAAGTGTGAATTTTGAAAATATTATGAAATGGTATTTAAGTTGTATTTTTGCGTGCACACTGCGTTGTTAGCTGATGATTTATTCTTCAGAGTCTTCCTTTAAATGTATTTGAGGACGAATGTTCCCAAAGGGGAGATTAGGGGTGGGCATAAGTACCAGAAAATCAACAAACCAAATCGAACCAAACTAATTCGATTTTTTTATTTTGATTCTTTAATTCGTCGGTTTGGTGTTGGTGTTATTTTTTCAAAAGTTCAATTCTTTAGCTTAGTATTTGGTGTAGGGGTTTTGAAACTTTGGTGCACCGACGAATCGAACTTTTATTTTTTTAAAAAAAATTAAAAAATTATACATATATTAGAGCAAAAAACAAAATTATATTTATGTACATATAAATCAATTAGCAATTAAATCATCCATGAAATAAGTCAAAGTAGCAACAAATTTATAATTTATACAGTTAACTTGAAATATTATTTTCCAAGAGAAATTCAAATATATTTTTGCCGATTTATGTTATGTAAAGGATGTTTTTGTGCTTGTTTTCCACAAGCAATAGTTGGAGACGGAAATTCTTAGTAAAGATAAATATAGTTTTTTAAGCACAATAAATTGCCTGTGGAAGCACATCATCACTTAACATGATTTTAAGTATTTAAGTGTCTTATACATTTATTTTTTCCTCTTTTATTTTTATTATTTTCCACCGAAAAATTATTTTAAAAATATTGAATAAAACCAAACTGAACTTGAAAAAGTCAAACTGAACTAAAATATTTTGGTTCAGTATATAGTGCACACTTTTTCAATATTGAAAATCAAAGAACCTAACTGACATTTGCAAAAATCAAATCGAAGAATCGAATGCCCATCCCTAGGGGAAATATTGTAATGACCCCTAGTTTAGTAGCCTTGATTGCATAAAATTGGATAGAAAACGACCTAAAGTCAAGCTCACGAGGGTGACTTACAGCCCATTGGTGGAGATACGACCGATAAGTTCAACTATTAAACATGTACTTCAAAAAAGGGAAAATGTTTCCAAGTGTGGGGTAACCTACGGACCCATTGACGACTCATAGAAAGGACAATGGTCCGTAGATAGGGTCGTGAGCTAGACTATCAAACATGAAGGAAATTTGGAGTTTGCTAGAAGTGATTTACATGTTACCAGTATGGCTCGTAGAACAATGCACGACCCATAGAATCCCTTTATGGATAGGATCCAGGAAAATGGAAAATATGACTAGGTGGAAAAAGACTCAACCATGACCAATAAGTCCATGTACGACCCATACGAAGGTTTCATGGTTTTGAGTTCAATAAAATGGTTTCAGGGATTTTGGAAATGTTGATAGAATGGACAGGTCCAATGGTTCATGGTTCATTCCATGGCCCGTAAATGGGCTTTCGCAGGGTGATATCTGGCAGTTTTAGTGAGAGGTATTTTTGTTATTTCGTCATTTCTACTGCTAAACCCTGTCATTTGTTGTAACAAAAGAGACCCCAAAACTAGCTCTTAAAGACCTAGGTCCCTAAGTTAATTCCTCATTCTTCCACTCTCAAATTTCCTAAGGCAAAAAGTGCACTCTTCTAGAACAAGCTAAGAGGCTAGGATTTCCAAAGGAGTCTTCTCTTCTAACAACAAATTTATTAATCCCAAGTCTTCTACGCTGCATAAGCTTTATTTATGGGTATCCTTCTACCCATAAAGTACTCCAAAGTATTCTACCTTTTCTTTAAGTTCTTTTATGATGTTATGCATGTTTATGATAATTTCATGATATTATATATTATTAAATGATATTTTTACTAAGTATGTGCATGTATTTAAGCTATTGATGATTACATCAATGATGAGTTTGTTGTCGATACATTGTAGGCTATTTTACATGTCTTTAAAGAAGTATATTTCCATGTTTTATTTGATTTATGACTGTTCCATTTAAAGGCCTAGCTCACCTAGCTTTAAAGTAAAGTCTTACATGATTTAAGAAGATGTTTTGGGCATTAAAATTAAGTTTGAAGGTAATAATTTGTCAAAGATATAAGCACGCTGATAATTGTCTTAAAGATGCTTATGAAAGGTCACCAAGATGAAAGGACAATACTCACTTTGTGGTTCTAAAGTTCGAGCTACTCCTATAATTGATGATGATCTTATGCATATTTATATACTGAATTACCCAAAAATACCCATATATAGATCCTATTTAGAGGATAAATTCATCGAGTCTAGGAATTTTTAGTTGGATTTCTCTTATTTTGCTAACCCAGGGCTATGTGCGGCGTTTGGTTGTGTTTTTGCAGGTTTTGCTCAAATCATGCAAGTTCGGAGTCACACCTGGATTTGAAGGAAGAAAACAGCAAGGATTTAAAGATAAATATCAATAGAAGCAGCAAAAACACTCAAGTGTGTGTCACAAACCTAGGATAAAGTTGTGCAAGCTGAATAAGGAAGAAAAAAAGGCTTTAAGCAGAGAATAAGATATCCGCATCACAAACTTGTGCAAAAATACTTAAAATTGTCTGGTAAGCAAAATAAGCGAAAACCATATCAGGGCAAGTAGTACGTGTTTTTGACTTAAGGACTGCATAGCGAAGTTTGAGTGGGATTTTTAAGTTATATTCTGTCAAAAATTTTACGTTTGCATATTGTTTTTTACACAAGAACTGAGATAGACGACTTTAAACCTTTTTCTAAAGTTACTTTGGTTTCTTAGTTGTTAATGCTGTCTAGGTCATTCAGGATGTATGTAGTGACCATGAGTGGCTAAGTCTCCATATTCTGGGGTTGTAGCCACAGACAATGTTTAGTTCTTAACTTTTGACATCTATAAATAGGTTCTTTGATTATTCCTATATTACTTTTACCTGTATTGCATAGTCTAGCCAACTAAGTGGTAAATTTGTTGTTCACTCTAAATTCGAGAGATGTTGGAGTAAATAGAAAACAGTAATATAGGGAGCCTGTTTGACTAGGAAACTAGGTTAATTAGTGTAAGGGAGACCCATGATAACTACCCTTACAACTAGCTTGGTGCATAATATGAGAAGATAACTTTTAAGCACTTGTATTGGTCTTTCTATCCCCGCTCAACTATATCATTAGGCAGTCAATAACGGTACGTCGGTAGAGGCATGCAACCCTGGTAAGGTAATTTAAACCCTGTGAATTAGTAGTCAGGAACCCAGACACAGGTGTAAACATTAAGACTAAATGGAGTCGTTAAGGTTACAATCCTGGAATTGCTCATTATTTGATATCTTAACAACAATAACCAATTTAGATTAGAAGTAATTTAGTTATTTAATTTCATTGCATAAATCTACCAATATTTTTACTAAAAGCACTTCAAACATGATAGCTTGGATCGATTACTGATTTTATTTTAATCCCTTGGGTTCAACAACTCGGCTCCTTAATCAGAGCCACTATATTTCTTGATAAACCACTTGTGTGTACTGTGGAGCAATGAGATTTTGGCGTCGTTGTCGGGTATTTTAAGTAAATTGGTTGATTTCCTAAGTTGTCATGTTTTGTGGTGTTCACTACATTTGATCTTAGTTGTGTTGTTTTACATGTAATTGATCACTAAACTGGAAAGTCAGGATTCTTGTTTTCTTGAATCGAAGAGGAAAACAGGGGTCTTGTTCCAAATCCCGCTTATTGAACTCATTAAACAGGAGGATCGAAAGGATGATAAAGAAGAAGTTGTTCCTATTAGAGAAGAAATGGTTGATGAAAATTCACCCGTACCACCAGCAGCTGCATCGCAAACTGCTAGTCCACAGGCACCGAGGCTAGTTCGGGATGTGGCAATCCCGAGAAACACTAATGTCACTAATTGCTTCCTCAAGCCAGAGCCCAATAGTCGGTGGGCATTTAAGCAGAATATGTTCTAGCTATTATACTCTACTGTATAGTTCATTGGGCTACCACATGAAGACTCACAAGTCCATTTTTAGAACTTTCTAGAGATTATTGATATCTTCATCCGAACGAGGGTGAAAAGAAACTATGTGAGGATGACCTTGTTCCCCTTCTCACTGCTAGGGGAATCAAGAAAGTGGATACAAATTGAGCCACCAAACTTTATCACCTCTTGGGATGATCTTGCCTGCAAGTTCCTTATGCGATTCTTCTAGTCTGGCGAGACAGCAAAACTCAGGAGTGAGATTCTGAGCTTCAAGCGAAGGCCTGGAGAAAATCTGTATCAAGCATGGAATAGGTTTAAAACTCTTTTGATAAACTTTCCACACCATTGTCAAGCTAACGTGGTGTTGGTCCATACCTTCATTGAAGGATTGGAACCCAATATCAAGATTCTCTTTAATTCAGTTGCAGGTGGACAGGCATTGGAGAAGACATACGATAAATTGTATTCTCTTCTCAACAGGATTGCACAAGGAAACTCAAAATGAAATAGAGGATAGAGCCGACTGGTAGTTCAAAAGAAAGATGGTGTGTTGGAGATTGATGCTATAACTGCCCTGCAGGCTCAAATGCCAACCATGCAGAACATGATCATCTTTAACTTCAACAACCTCCCTTTGGGTCTGCAACAGCAAGCACCGGTGGTGGTGGGTGAGCAACTAGACCCAGTCAATATGGTACAACAACAAAATGGTTGGTGTGATGATTATGGGGGAACCACACTGTTGAATCCTATAGAGCTAATCCAGAAGCAATAAACTTTTTGAGCAATGCTAACAGAGGTAGTTGTCAAGTATTCGGGAACTCCTATAACCTAAATTGGAGAGATCACCCCAATTTCTCTTGGGGTGGTAATCAGCAAAATCAGGGGCTACCTCAATAAAGACCATAGGGTGGAAATACTTACCAAAATTCAACAAATGCAGCAGCTTGCAAGGCAGGCTAACCAATAAAATATGATTGCCAGTGAGGTGTTGAGGCAAATTCTGGCAAACCAGAATAGACAAGACGAGGATATTCAGAGGAACAAGTAGGGTCTTTAAAACTTGGAGAATCAATTGGGGCAGTTGGCTAGCTTCATGAACTCTAGACCTTAAGAGGGCTACCAGGTACGACCGACCCCAACCTGAAGCTAGTTGATGCATTCAGCACAAGAAGTGGGAGGCCTAAATCTCCCCTTCCATTCCCATAAAAGCTAAGGAAGAAGAAGGAATATGATTGTTTCCGGAAGTTCATTGGGTTTCTAAATTTAACTTATGTTTGATTGATGTTTTGCAGGGAATCTTGAAGTATGCCAAGTATTTCAAGGACATTGTTTCCAACAAGAACAAGATGGCTGAATATGAGACTGTGGCACACACAGAGGCTTGTAGCTCCAGGATTCTTAATAGATCTAACTTCCAGCTAAGTTGAAAGATCCTGGAGTTTTAATGTGCAAGTAACCATCGGCAACTATTTAAATGCAAGAGGTTTGTATGCCTGGGTGCAAGTGTTAATCTTATGCCTAGTTCCATGCTCTAAAAGTTGGGGCTTGGGAGATTGAAGCCCACCATCATCATCATCTTACAATTGGTAGATCGGTCTGTGACAAGGTCAGATGGTGTGATTCAGGATGTCTTAGTCTAAGTGGGATCTCTCATCTTCCCCATGGACTTTGTCATCTTGGATTTTGAACGAAACCCTAAGGTTTCATTCATTCTTGGGCACCCATTCCTAGCTACAGGAGGGGCATTCATTGATGTAGCAGCAGGAAGGCTCACCATGAGAGCCCATGACATAGTTGAGGTATTCGATGTCTAAAAAGCAATGAAGTTGTCGGCTTTATATGAAGATCTTACATCCATCACAATGATAGATACCATTGCTGCAGTGAGCCAAGTTAAAATGAGATCACAGACTCACTGGCTAGAGTCTTACTAAATCAAGGGCTAGTAAATAATGCAGAAGCCAAAGAAATTGAGAGTATGCTGAACACTCACAATGTAAGCATGCTTAGAAAATGGCTGAGCCATTGAGTAGGGTGTTGGGACCACTACCCAAACCCTCACTTGTAGAAGCTCCTTATTTTGAGCTGAAGCCATCGCCATCACACCTCAGGTATGAATTTATTAGTGAAAATAATACTTTACCTGTAATCTCGTCTGCTTTTTTGACTATAGACCAGGTAGATACTGATGTGGTTTGGATGCAGGGATCATCTTCCCCATTTCAGACAGCAAGTAGGTAAGCCCTGTGTAATGTGTCCAAAAGAAAGGAGGGATTACAGTCGTCACCAATGACAAGACTGAGTTGGTACCAACTAGAACAGCAATGGGGTGGCGTATCTGCATGGATTATAGAAGGTTAAATGATGCCACCAGAAAAGAAGACTACCCAATATCTTTCATTGATCAAATACTGGACAGACTTGCTGAGCAAGAGTACTACTACTTCCTATATGGGTACTTAGGGTACAATCAAATCACCATTGCTCCTGAAGACCAAGAGAAGACAATCTTTATATGTCCATATGGAACCTATGCTTTCAAATGTATGCCCTTTGGTTTTTGCAACACACTGGCCACTTTCCAAAGATGCATGACAGCTATATTCCATGACATGGTGGAGGACTTCATAGAGATGTTCATGGATGATTTATCTATCTTCGATCGAATCTATTGAGATATGTCTGCAAAACCTAGACAGAGTGCTAGCAAGATGTGAGGAGACGAAATTCGTTCTTAACTGGGAGAAATGTCACTTCTTAGTTAAGGAGGGGATAGTCTTGGGCACAAGGTATGCAATCGTGGTTTATAAGTGGACTGAGAAAAGATCAAAGTAATAGAAAAGCTACCCCCACCTGTGTCAGTTAACGAAGTCCAAAGTTTCTTCGAACATACAGGATTCCATTCAGATTTATTAAGGACTTCTCCAAAATTGCAAATCTATTGTGCATCCTCCTGGAGAAATAAGTATCCTTTAACTTTGATGCTTCTTATTTATAGGTATTTGAGTTGCGAGTAAGGCACTAATAACGATAGCACCTGACTAGGAGCTTCCAATCGAGCTCATGTATGATGCTAGTGGGTGTAGTGTTGGGAGAACGTAGAGATAAGGTGTCCCACTCTATACACCATGCCAACAAGACTCTGGATGCAACTCAAAACCATTACACGGTTACTGAGAAGGATATGCTGGCACTAGTATATGCATTTGAAGAGTTCAGATCATACTTGGTGGGGACCAAAGTTATTGTATTTACAGATCATGCTGCAGTGAGATACTTATTCAACAAGATGGATTCTAAGCCCTACCTGATTAAATGGATCCTGTTGCTCAAAGAGTTCAATATTGAGATTAAGGATCAAGGGGGTATGAAAATCAGATTGCTGATCACTTATCCCGGTTGAAGAATGATGCTCACATAGGTGAGCACATGCAGATCAAAGAAGAGTACCCAGATGAGTAGCTACTTGTAATTGAAGTAGAACAACTATCATGGTATGCAGATATAGTGAATTAATTAGTAAATGGGGTGCTTCCCCCATATTTTAGCCACCAACAGAGAAAGCAGTTAGCATATGATACCAAGGCTTGATGAACTATACCTATTCAACCAAGGGACTGATTGCATGGTGAGAAGATGTGTGCCTGAAGTTGAATCATGGAAGATTCTAGAGAGGTGTCATGATTCTCCATATGGTGGTCCCTACGGAGGTGAGCAAATTACTCACAAAGTATTGCAATCTAGTTTCTTCTAGCCCACACTGTTCAAAGATGCTATTCACTTTGTAGGGACCTGAGATGCATTCCAAAAGATGGGTACCATCTCCAAGAGGCACGACATGCCTCTGAATAACATATTGGAGATGGAGATCTTCGATGTATGGGGGATGGACTTCATGGGTTCCTTCCCATCCTTTTTTAGGAATCATTACATTCTAGTTGCAGTAGATTATGTCTCCAAATGGGTAGAAGTAGTAGCCTTAGCCTTACTGTTGCGACCCAAGCCTAGGGCCTAGACGTGAATAAGGAACCCAAAGGAACTCCAAACAAGCCTCTTAAGTTGTCATTGCACATCCTTGGTTGCGGAAGCATACAAAGAGATATATATTAAGGATAGGATTAATGGGACTAAGCAAATGTTTGCATAAACATCATAATCAAGAGTCAAGAATCAAAACTCATACATAAATACATAACATGTCCAACAAACACCTCTAATACATAGATAGAGCGGGGGCCAAGACAAGCTATTAGGCTCACCCTCACAGTCAATAGAACATAAGAAAGTGTCTCAATACAAAAATATTAGTAGCTTAGACCAAGGTACCCGAAATGGAGGACTCACTAACAAGCTTGGAATAGCACCGTCTAGCCACGTGGAGGAGGAGAATGATCAACTTGGGGACTGGTTCCTACGTGGTGATATCATGTAGGCAAGAGTTGTTAGTACATTTGAATATACGAAGTATGTGTGATGTAATGCAACAAGAGATAAGGTTCATGATCAGTATGCATAACATTAGGCAATAGCCATAATATAGAAATATGACATGTATGGTTAATACACAAGTAAAACATGCTTAAGTAAATCATACTCATATAGAATACCATATGTGGAGAGGAGACCAAGCTAGATTTCCAAGGTATAAACCCCTTGGGGTTGGTGATGACAGCATCACCACCGTAGTGTGTGAGGTACAAACCCCTCATTGGGGGTGATGATAGCACCCATTACCCTAGTGTGTGAGGTACAAACCCCTCATCAAGGTTAGTGATGATAGCACCCATCACCCTAGTGTGTGAGGTACAAACCCCTCGTCAAGGTTAGAGATGATCGCACCCATCACCCTAGTGTGTGAGGAACAAACCCCTTACAAAGGTTAGTGATGATAGCACCCATCACCCTAGTGTGTGAGGTACAAACCTCTCATCAAGGTTAGTGATGATCGCACCTATCACCCTAGTGTGTGATGTAAAAACCCCTCATCAAGGTTAGTGATGATAGCACCCATAAACTTAGTGTGTGTGGTACAAGCCCCTCATCAAGGTTAGTGATGATCGCACCCATCACCCTAGTGGTTGACTCTTCGACCCCTCTATTGGACCCTTGAATCAGGAATGGTCTACCACATATTTTATATAGTATTCATCATGTACATAAGCTCCTTTCATCATAATACAGTCATTCATATCATATCTCATGCTTTAGTTCTTCATTTCTTCAAGAAACCATAATCAGACATTTTATCAAACACATTAGGGGTGTGTAATGGGGGTAAAAGACCATGCAATTTAGAGATGAAATCATGCAAGATTTAGAGCTCAAAACATGCTAAAACAACCATACTTTCATGAACTAAAATCAGTGTGCAGTAAATTTCTCAATATATAAGATCAACATGTAAAATTAACTTTAAATTATGCAATATTAGTAAAATGCAGACTTAGGCACCATGGGTAAAAGGACCCAATGGTTCAGCACCACATACCTTAGCTTTAGAGAAGTTCTTGATGAAGTTTTAAAATGGAGGCTTGAAGATTGAAGAGAATCCTTATCTTTGGATGAAGGTTTTGGGTCTTGAGTCTGGTAGTCGAAATATGGCTAAGTGTTTTAGTGAATGTTGGGAAATGTTTTAGGGGATATGAGGGTGAAATTTAGCTAAAAGTATAGGTAAAAACACGTTTGGAAAAACTTAGGCCCAACACTTAGAAAAATCTAGATGGACTAGGAAAAACTGGGAAGAAAATACACGTCCCCGCGTCGCAGAGAGGACGTAGAGGCTCTCTGGAAATCGCACCAAGTGAAATTTCATAATTTGATTCCTTGCTTTAAACTCGAGGTCAGACCCTTATCACCCTAATTAGGACCCCCTAAACAAGAATATAAAGTTGTATTTTCAAAATAACGAACAAAGTTTTAGATATATGGAAAACAAAATTCCAGGCACTTCCCAGGCACGTTTTTGGGCACTTTTTGGACTCGTTTCAGTTACCCACCAATGATGCCAATATAGTAAGCAAGTTCCTCAAGAAGCAATTTTCACCAGGTTTGGAACCCCAAGAGCTATCATAAGCGATGGGGGTATGCACTTTATAAATCAAACAATGAAGAATTTGCTAGCGAAGTATAGAGTAAGGCATAAGGTGGCCACAACATACCAATCACAAACTAGCAGACAAGTAGAGGTGTAAAACTGAGAGGTTAAGCAGATCATACAGAAGATGATGAATGCCACAAGGAAATATTGGGTTGTAAAGCTTAATGAAGCTTTGTGGGCACATCGAATAGCTTACAAGACCCCAATTGGCACATCTCCATACCAATTGGTGTACGGTAATGCTTGTCATCTACCAGTTGAGCTTGAACACCAAGCATACTAGGTGATTAAGAGGCTGAATCTAAACCCAGAGCTTGCTGGAAGAAAAAGATTGTAACAACTGTAGGAGTTGCACAAATTCCGGCTCCAAGCTTATAAGAACGCTAAGTTGTACAAGTGGAAGACAAAGAAATGGCATGACCATCACATCCTTCAGTGAAACTTTGAGCCAGGCCAATAGGTATTGCTTTTTAAGTCTCATTTAAAGTTATTTCCAGATAAGTTGACGTCGAAGTAGAGTAGACCATATGTGGTGGTAGTTATGACACCTCATAGAGCCATGGAATCGGGTGAACGGTCAACATGTCAAGCATTATTACAGTGAATACACAACCAAATTTGAAGAGGCCATTTAGTTGGTTAATGATGAGTGAGCACATGGTGTGTCGTGCCGCGACGATAAATCAGGTGCTACACGAGAGGTAACCTATGGTGAGGCAACAATATCTTAGTTTTTATTTATTTGACTAAAAAAGAAAATAACCCGTAATTATTTTTGAAAAAATTGCACCAAGTGCAGGTTCGCGACACTGACACGTCGCGGACCCTATTCAGTTTGGTGCAAATTTTTCCATCCTCAATTCTCGATGATTTTGGATATTTTTTGATTGCTTTGGGTCGAATTAGCTTGTTTTAGTTTTTTTCGTAGCATACTAAACTATTTGGGGGATTTTATGAGGTCTGGAGCTCAAAAAAAAAATTTTTGGAGCCCCGGGCAATATGCATCCGCAATAGCACCACGACACGGATGTATCATGGATGCCCACTGATTTTTGCCCCTAGGTATGTTAAAAAAAAAGGTCATAGTTCGCAACCACTCCACGTCACAGACATGTGCTAATTCCTTGTCCCCACGCGGCCGCCACCCCTATAAATACCCCCAACCTGATTTTTCTCCCATTTTTCTTGACAAACCTGACCCCAACCCCTTGTTTTGCATATTTTATCTCTTTCTTTCTCCCTCAAACACATAAAATTAGTCTGCGTCGCACACCACTTGTGTCAAGATCTTTATCACATAGTTTGATTTCTCCAAGCAAGGTATGTGTTCTCTCATTAACTTTTGCTTGTTTTATTATTTGAAGTGGTGAATTCCCTCTTGATTTTAGGATGAAATTGAAGTGAGTTAAGTTTTTTGGTGCTTGATCTTGGTTGATTGTTGTTGGGAGTGAAGAATTTTGGCCTAATTTTGCAGTATAATTCATTATTGGGCTTAATTTTTATGAGTGAAAACCCTAGGCCGAAATTGAGGGTGACTTGGGCGGAAATTGGGGATATTGTAGTATTGAACTTAAATTTTTGATTATGTGATGCTATTGTGTTTGGATTTGCAATATTCCAAGTCTTGGGTTATATAATTGTCATATGATACGTTGTTGACTGCCTCCGGTTTCACTTATGCTTGAATACACTATTTGGGGGATTGAATTGCTTGAAATTACTATTGTAAATAATGAGTTGAACTTGTGAATGATGTACATGTTGGATGAAAGTGTTAGGGTGGTGTTGTTATCTTGAAATAGAGGGGTATGCCGTTGAATTATTGTTTTAAGTAGCCTGTAGTAAGTTGGGAAGTCAATACCTTCTACACATGGGGCTTGAATCCAAGTGTGGGGACATAGGCATCATTCATTGTGTAGCAGGGGCCCTGTTTGTGCTTATGTGTTGATTTTGTCCTTGTTTGTGTGTTTGCAGGATCATCCAGTTCCTCCACCAATGCGAACCCCAGTTGGATTCGGGCATATGCTATACTTTGTAGTTATTTGGAGAACCCAAGTACTCTCTTTCGGATTCAGGAAACAACTTTGGCCCTCGAGTGCAAAGGCAGAAGGGAGCTTGACTTCAAGACCCACTCATGGAGAAGGGATAAAGTCGGCCTAAGTGATCTGACGGTGCCGAGATATGGCTTCTTGTGCTCATAGAACATGCCATTCTAGCAGGGTAGAGGCCTCTAACACCAAAAGAAGGGCTATGGACATCCCAGAAATGGCCTGAGCCCCGGAGAGAAGAGGCCAACAGGTCCGTTTTGGCATTAAGGAGGTTAATGCAAAAGGCAATTATTAGTACAAGTCCCACATGGAGTCCAAGTATTACCTGGACGTTCCGTTGGATGTGGATATATTGGTTAAGTAGTACCCGCGCATCTTCGAGCGATGTATGAACTTCAGGCTAATTTTCTTGTTCGAGGAGCCACAGCATTGCAACTTAAGCATTGTGTTAGAGTTTTATGCAAACATGAGTAAGGACCCACAGACTAAGGTGGTGATAGTTCAAGGGATAGAGGTTAACATCACCTTTGTTACTATTAATATGGTCCTCGGCACCCTAGATGGGACCCCCACGGGCAGTTTCCACGAGCTCTAGCTTTGCCCACCCTACAGGGCTATCTAAGACTCACTCGTCGGGATGAATTCTATAGCCAAGTGGATTCACCATGCTAATAAATGCTACCATCTATTGTTCCTATTCACCCATATGAACAAGGAAGCTAGAGACTGGGTCAAAAATTGTGAGCTACTCTTCCTTTCGGGAACAACACTTCACCATTGTCACAAAAGATAGAGAATGTTTGGCTTATGCCCAGATGACTGGGATGGACATTAACTTCGGTGCTATCTTCAATCGGCAATGCGAAAGGAGAAAGTACATAGAGGATGCAAGTATGCTTTAGGTGGTCTTATTACTGAGTTATGTCGTCTTAGAGGTGTACCCACTGAGGAGGCAGACTATTGCCCGTACATAGAGGCACCCCCTTGTGTTGTTACCAACATTAAGGGGCCTGAGGTGTCTTTAGGCCTAGTGCTCACCACCGCCGAGAGAAGCAACCACGATGAGTTAATCATGGACTGCATGTATGGACTAGAGATGCTACTGCAGAGGACCGATGAATGTCCCTCCACCTCAGAGGAGCTCCAGGAGGTTGCATCTAGGTACCTATTTAATGCCCATGCCGATGTAGTATTGGGCATTCCTATAGATCCCAATGATACATCCACTGGCTCAGACACTGAGGAGGACATAGAGGAGGAGTTGCCAGTCGTTTTTTAGGGTAAGCCCATTCTGCCTTGCCACGAGGATTGATCATGTTGATTCCCGCTTCACAAGTTTTGTATGGTTAGCACTGAATTGCAGTGCTAAATATAAGTGTGGGGTGGGTATTATGCTATTTGATTTGCTTTATTCGTGTTAATTTGGCATGTAATAAGACTTCTTTTTGTTTCTTGGCTATGTTTCTATGTTATGTTTTATGTTGGATAATATTTTTATATTATTTTGGGTTTGTAACAATTAACTTTGGGATGCATGGATGCTTGAATATGAATGTTCTAATGATGCATTATTTTAGTGGTAGTTCATTATATTTTGAGTCTTGTGGTCATGTTGTGAATAGTAGTAGTCATAGTTGAGTGATGGGGCTCTACGATAGATGGATGACGATCGTCCTTAGGGTATTCGTCAAATTGAGCCTCATTTAGAGCGTCAGTAGTATACAACCAAGCATTGTATGTCGAGTATGTAAACATGGATAACTATCACTTGTAAACCTAGTAATCGAATGCTTGAACATTATAAGTGACAAATGTGTATACGCTTAATTTTGAATTCATGTGAATAATGAGATGGTTATTCTAGTGTTAACCTTATGAGAGAGTGTGCCAAGAGTGCGTGAGAATATTTGTGGGTCTATGTTGCAATATTTACTAGAACTTACCAAGTATATGGACTAGACTTGGTAGGGATTGGATATAAAGGGAAGGATCTAGACATTTCTTTGGTAGCTCAATATTCTTAAGCTTTGTTTGTCCACCTAATGAAATCATCCTTAGTTAGCCCTTTTGAGCTTTAGCCTTTTTCTTTGGTTAGCCATATTTCAAATTGATCCCTTTTCTTTGATTAGTGCACCATATTTGATCCTTAAGCGTTTTAGCACGATCAGTCAGAGGAAAGGAGAATCGAATGGACACCCAAAGGATTAGTAATAGTTAAAAAATAAAATAAAATATTTTAGCACAACCAGTTTTGATCTGCGACCAGTGTGCATCACGGATCAAACGTACGAGCCCACTGGTTTTGAAAAAAATATATATGTATAATATAAATAAATAATTTGTAAATAGTACAAAGTATTTAAAGTTCTTATAGAGTATAGAAGCAATAAAGGGTGTCGAGTTAGGGAGGATTGAAAGTAATGAAGTAGGAGAAGTGTTGAAACGACCCCAAAAAGTGCCCAGAATGGACCTCGGAAGTTCCATAGTCATAATTTTCATATATCTCAAAATTCATGCGTGATATTGAAAATCTGACTTCATATTCTTGTTTAGGGGGAAATATTGAGTGGAAAATGGGTATAACCAGAATTTTAGAAGACCTATAGCGAAAAATGAATTTCGCACAATTTCAAATTCTAAAGGCGTCCGCGTTGGTACCACGACGCGTAGCCATCACGGACCAGTACATTTTGCTGTCAGTTATTCTTATTTCAGTCCAAGCCCTTGTGGTGTTGGTCTTAAGACTTCCTATGTGTAAAAATACCTATACTTAGTCATTTTTCAACTCTATATCATACAACACATTCCCCAAAACCCTCTCTAACACTTAGACAAATATTTCACCCAAATTCAAGTGTCCGATCTCATTCTGGATCTCAAGTATTTCAGTCAAGCTTCAAGTTCTCATTTAAATCTTCCTCAAGGAAATCTCCAAAGTTAAGGCATGTGGGTTTCAATCATTGGTTCCTTTCACCCATGGTACCCAACCTTTCTTTTCATATAAAATGTATGTTTTCAAGTGATCTACTTATGGGTATTACCTATTATGGATTATGACTATAAACTATATTGGAGTTTTATGAATTGATGTTCAACTATGCATGTTTTGAGAGGTTTTGATGTATCTTGTTAGAGGATGTTACCATGTTTTGGTAGGTGGATTTACATTAGTTTCTCTTACATATTTTTACTCTTGAATTACTTTATTTTGTACTAGCATTACGTGCCTGCCAAGTGTTTGATAAAATATCCGGTTAAGGATTCTCGAGTTGTTGCAGGTCTATGCATGGTATATGAGTTAATTGACTTTATGATGATGAAAGGAATGTATATATTAGTTGCTTTCATGAAAAATATTTATAGTGTTGTAAGTTGACCATGCCTAGTTGAGGAGGTGTTATGCCTCATCCACTATGATGGGGGGTGGTATGCCCATCTAACAATTGTGAAGGTATATTCCTCAATCCCTTTGATAGGGGATGGTCATGTTCATCTACCAATTGGGGGTTATATTCACTCAATCACTTTGATAGGGGGTGGTCATACTCATCTACCAATTGGGTGGTATATTCACTCAATCACTTTGATGGAGGGTGGTCATGCTCATCTACCAATTGAGGGGTAAATTTCTCAATCACTTCTAAGGGGTGGTCATACCTTGGATTCCAAGTAATGGTTTGCCTGGTCTGTAAAGATGGTCTCTTCCTACTTATGTAATATATTCTATATAAGTATGTTTTACTTCAAGCATCATTCATACATGTCATATTGTTATTATGCTACCCATTGCTTATGCATTTTAATTATATTGCCTATCTTTTGTTGCATTGCATCCTACATACTTAGTATATTCAAATGTACTAATGCATACTCTGTGCTTACATAATGTTACCTAGTAGGAACAGGAGCTCCACTTGATCATTTTCCTCCTCCATGTGGCTAGTACTATCTTTGAAGCAAGTTTGGTGAGTCTTAACTCCGAGGACGATAGTTATTGATCTTATTTTATGTAAAGACTCTCTTTCTTTGGTTGAATGCTTTTGACTATGAGGGTGAGCCCAGAATGTGTCTTGGCCCACGCTCAATTCTAAGTTTAGAGGTGTTGTTGAAAAAGTAATGTAATTATTCCTTGAGCTATGACTTCTCTTTACTCTTGAATAATTTATGCTATGAAAGACTTTCCCCTTAGTCCGTTTTCCCTATTTTATGCTCTCTTATTCTTATTTAATTTCTTTTATGACCAAGAATGTGCAATGATATGCTAAGAGGCTTGTTTTGGGTCCTTTTGGCCTCCCCATTCACCGTGTCACGTCTACGCCCTAGGCTTGGGTCGTGACAAGTGTAGTGTAAGCGAGGAGCTTGGGAACTAAGCCTTGTCAGCTACATCCACAAAAGTATCACACCAGACCATGGCCTACATCACAACCAAATAAAGACCTATGTGATCCTTTAAAGAAGATTCTAACTAGGTTGAAATCATACGTTAAGAACAAGCTTATGGGAACTAGAAGCAACATAAGACATTTTTTGTGACAGAGAGCATTGACTTTGTACCCATGTTTAATTACTTATTGAGATTATTAGTAGTGTGCATGGGTAATTCTTATGATGAGGGAACATAATAATAAAAGGTTGAAAACTAGACTAGCTACTAAATATTATGCATGAGTCTACATTTATACATGAGTGCTAGGTGCGAGTTGATGCTGCTAGGGGTCTGGAGGAGTGTTTTCTATAGTTCAAAAGTTTCATTCATATGATGTGCATTGTATATACTACCCAGGGAGTCTCATGCATGTGTCTTAATTTGTCCGAGGATGGACAAAGCTCTAAGTGTGGGTGGTGATCTTAGGCGGATTTATACGCCGAATTAACCAAAAAACCCACATACAGAGCCTAGTTAGAGGGTAAATTCATAGAGTCGAGGCATTTTTAGTTAGATTTCTCTTATTTTGCTACCCTAGGGACATATGCATCATTTGGTTATGTTTTTATAGGTTTTTCTCAAATTATGCAACTCTGGAGTAACACCAGGATGTGAAGGAAGAACATAGTCGGGATTTAGTAAATAAAAATCAGTGGAAACAGCAAAAAGACTCAAGTGTGCATCCCAGACCTAGGATAAAGCTATGCAAGATTAAAAAGGAAGAAAAAAAGGTGCGAACCAAAAAATTAGACGCAGTTCACATCGCAGAGTTGTGCGAAAATTTTGTGAAATTGTCCAGTTCGAAAAATAAGCGAAAACCCTGTCAGGGCAAACAGTCCGTATCACGGACTTGAGGACTCTACAGTGAAAATTTGAGTGGGATTTTATGTTATATTCTATCAAAAAGTTTAGGTTTTCATATTTGTTTTTATGCAAGAACTGAAAGAGACTACTGTGAACCTTTTTCTATGATTACTTTGGTTAGTTTCATCAGTATTTCTTGGTTTTTAATGCTCTCTAGGATATTCATGATGTACGTAGTGACTATGAGTCGCTAAGTTTCCATATTCTAAGGTTGTAGCTACAGACAATGTTTAGTTATTAACTTTTGACATTTATGAATGGATTCTTTTGATTATTCTTATATTACTTTTACCTATACTGCATAGTCTGGCTAACTAGGTGGTAAATTTGTTGTTCACTCTGAATTTGAGAGATGTTGGAGTAAATAGAACATAGTAATATAGGGATCTTGTTCAACTAGAAAACTAGGTTGATTCGTATAAGGTAGACCCGTGACAACTACCCTTACACCTAGCTTCGTTCATAATATGGGTAGATAACTTTAAAGCACTTGTATTGGTCTGTCCATCCCTGCTTAACAATGTAGTTAGGTAGTCAATAACAGTAGGCTGGCAATCGTAACCCTGTAAAGGTAATTTAAATCCCGTGAATCAGTATTCTGGAAACCATACATAGATACAAACATTGAAACTAAATGGTGTCGTTAAGGTTACAATCCTGGAATTGCTCATTAATTGATATCTTAACAATAAAAACCAATTTAGATTAAAAATAATTTATTTATTTTATTTCCTTGCATAAGTCTCCCAATATTTTTACTAAAACCACTTCAAACGTGATAGCTTGGATTGATTGTTGATTTCATTTAGACTCGGCTACTTAATCAAGGCCACTGTATTACTTTTTAAACAAAATAGACTTGCGTTTATTTGGAAGCAACAACTTCTTATGACTCTAAGTTATGTTTTATAGATTATGCGGGATGACTTTACACCGAGTGAACTTGAGATTTGGATTTCTTTTCGTTGGTTGAGGCAAGACCTGTTAAAGATAAATCTTAAAGTCCCTAAATATGTGCCACCATAGGATCCCTTGTATACTAGGCTAGTGGATCTGGGTAGAACATTTATGTTATTAATATGCATACAAAGTTGACGAAGTTCCACCCGGCAAGTGGTATCCCCGTGCCAACATAGGGGGTTATGCTGGATTCCATGTAGTAGCTCACATTGTCATTTATGTCAGTTAAGATCTTCTGCCACAACTTTATGATTTTATTATGTGTTTTCATTACCTTGATTTCTCATGCATTGACTCTTTTCCATATTGTGCTATATTCCTTATACATGCTTAAGCCATTTTTATGTACTTTTCATCTCAAACGTACTTTTGAATGATGGCATTACAATTTCATATGCAAAGCACTTCATATATTTAGTATATTCTAACATATTAACACATATTTTTCCTACAAAATCTAACCATGTAGGGATAGGCATTTGAAATGACCCCAAAAAAGTGCCCGAGAATGTGCCTCAGAGTGCCTGAAATTTTAAATTCCATATGTCTCAAAATTTGTTTGTTATTTCGAAAATCCAGCTTTGGATTCTTGTTCAGGGGGTCCAAATTAGGTGGCAAAGGTCTAACCTCAATTATGGAGCGCTTAAATCGAATTATGAAATGTCAGCAGGTGTGATTTCTAGAGAGGAAATCGCGTCCCCTCCGCCATGCGGAGATGTGTTTTTGGGACACTATTTTTCCTTGCCTTGGTCCAAGACTTTAAGTCTTGGGCCTAAGAGTTCCCATACATGTTTTTACCTATGCTTAGTCTTATTTCACCCCCATATCATCCTAAACATTTCCTAATACTCACTCAAATACTTAGTCACATTTTCACTCCCCAAACTCAAGTCCCAAACCCTCATCACAAACTAAGGTTCTCCTTCAAGGTTCTTCTTCAAGCTTCAAGTATCCATCCCTAATCTTCACCAAGTTTATCTCCATGCTAAGGTATGTGGTGTTGAACCACTGGGTCCTCTCATCCATGGTGCCTAAGCCCCCTTTTCGCTAATATTGCATAATTTAAAGTTGATTTTACATGTGGGTCTTGTATATTGAGAAATTTACTGCACAGTGATTTTATTTCATGAAAATATGGTTGTTGTAGCATGTTTTGAACTCTAAAACTTAGATCTAATGTTGGATTTGGTAAAGGGTTTTGGTGTGAATGTCTTGGGGGTGCTTAAAGGTGTTGATTGATGGTTTTACAATAGATTTTCTTGCATGATTTCATCTCTAAATTGCATGGTCTTTTACCCCTATTACACCCCCCAAGTGTTTGATAAAATGTCCAACTAGGGTTTTTTGTGGAATTGAAGGTCCAAAGCATGAGATATGATATGATTGATGTTATAATGATGAAATGAGCTTATATATATGATGTATTTCATATAAAGTGTTGCATTATACCATGCCCAATCCAGGGGACTAAGAATCCGGACAACCGAGGTGGGGGTTTGTACTCATCAACTGACGTGGGGGTTTGTACTCATCAACCGAGTTGGGGGTTTGTACTCATGAACCGAGGTGGGGATTCTTACTCATCAAACTATGTCAAGGGTTTATACTTTGCTACCAAGGTAATAACAGGTGATTATCATTAATAATATGAGGGGTTTGTACCACACCACAAGGGTGTTGGGGTGAGATCATCATGAACTGACCAAGGGGTATATACTTTGGAAATCTAGTGGTTGATTCTTCACATACGATATCCTATATGAGTATGAGTTACTTAAGCTTGTTTTACTTATACGTTGATCATACATGAAATATTGTTACATTATGCCTATTGCCTATTATTATGCATTTTGTTTATGGTGCCTATCTCTTGTTGCATTGCATCCTACATATGTAGTATATTCAAACGTACTAATGCATACTCTTACCTATATTGTATCATCATGTAGGAACTGGAGCCGAAGTTGACCATCCTCCTCCATGTGGCTAGTGCAGTGCTATTCAAGCTAGTTGGTGAGTGTTCTATTTTAGGGACCTTAGTCTTTGATTCTCTTGCTTTGTATTGAGACACTCTACTTTATGTCTATTTTGACTAGGAGGGTGAGCCCAGTTACTTTGCCTTGGTCCCCGCTATTATCTATGTAGTAGAGGTGTTTATTGGACATGTTAAGTATCTACGATATAAGTTTAACTCTTGTCTTTTGACCACTATATTGTACAAGGTTTTCCCTTATCCTCATTTTCCCTATTTATTAATCTTGAATGCTTAATTTATTACTTTGACGACCAAGGATGTGTCATGATGCTTTACGAGGCTTGTTTGTTGTCCCTTCAGGTTCCCCTTGTGTTGTGTCACGTCTAGGACCTAGGCTTAGGTTGTGAAAAACTTGGTATCAAAGCACTAGGTTGATAGATTCTCGCAGTCCGATACACCGCGTCGATTAGAGTCCTATTCATGGTTGTGAAGCACGCCATGACTATGAATAGGAGGCTATGAGGCATTTTAGGAAATGTTTCCCTTCTTCATTTTCTAAGTTGTTCTATATAGTTGTGGTAGTTCCCCCTCCCTCCCCCCAACAATTGTTCTTTACTATGCTAGATCTTGTCGAACACTAGAGGAAGATGGGCCAAATTCTCGAGAAGCAGCCTACCAATGATGAGCTCTAGGATGCTCTTACTATGCAATATCGCTTGGCCTTGGTACTCCTATCCCGACAAGAATGAGGTTGCTCATGGTGGATCGAACCATTAAAAAGACGAAAGTAATCCTTTCAGATTTGCTTATTAAAGTTGATAAGTTCATCTTTACAATAGATTTTGTGATCCTCGACTGTGAAGTTAATTTTGAGGTGCCCATCATTTTGGGGAGACCATTTCTGGCCACTAGGAGAGCACTAATGGATATGGATTCAAGTCAGCTATGGTTCAGGGTTAATGATGTAGAAGTTGTATTTGATATTCACCAATATATGAAACACCCAGATGAATGCAAGAGTGAGGTGTGGACACTCGATGATAGTTGACAAATGAAGAAGACAAAGTCGGGCCACGATGTTAAATAAGGCACTTCTTGGAAGGCAACCCAAGCATTTTACTATTTATTTATTTGTTTGAGACTTAGAGTAGTAGTAGTTATTTGATCTAAATTAAGAGACAATGATGCAATTGTAACTATTTTGAGGATTGTGCTTTGAGACTTGGTTTGCAGGTAAAAATTGAAAAAACTGAAGATCTGAAAAAAGAAATTATACTTGGAGCAGCTCTTACGAGTAGGCCTATAAGTCATAGCCTTCACTATGACTCGTAGTCATGCCTTGTAGGGAAAAACAATAAGTATCTGAAGTTGCCACATACAGTATGAGCCAACCTTACAATTCATAGGATCCCCTACGAGTCGTAAGTGGGGTTCGTAGTGCCCAGGTATGATTCCTAAATTTTTACAAAGTGTTGGGTCTGGTACGAGAACGGTACCTACAAGTCGTAGAATGATCTACGACTCTGGGTCTCATAGCCCTGATCTGCAGCTTTATAAAATCTGACCCAGTTTGCTTATAAAAGGGGTAAAAATTATTTTTGACCCCCAAATTCAATTCTTAAACCCTAAGAGGCGATAAGAAACCCTATCCTATCACCCATGTCATTTTTTGACCAAATTCCTGACTACCCATGTCATTTTTCGGCAAGGATTCCGATAAGGGTATAAAATTTTAGGGTTTTGACGCGAATTTCACTCCCTTTTGCTTTGGTTCAGTTCTCAATCTGATTGGTAAGCTCTTTGATTAAATTTTTGAATCTTTGGTGATGAGCATTGTTCCCTATGTGAGTATAAGTCTAGTTTGATCATGTTTAAGCATGCCATACATTGATTATTACACTAGAATTATAATCTAGGGTTTACAGGCTTCTAAAGAGTTGAGTTGTGGATTGAACCTTGTTTAAATTCTTGAGTGGGTGATTGTGAGTACGAAATGTGTAACTTTTGGTGTGTGATGTGTAATTCTTGCTCACTTATGGTCTGAATAGTTGTCGGAATTGAATTTTAGATAGTGTGAGGGTGTGATACCTATGCTTTACCATTTGGGATTGGATTGAATAGCTATGTGTGGAAATTGCATCACTGGGAGTATTTTGTAGTTGTCAAGTGTTAGTTTGCATGCTACTCAGTGGTCGATGTGTTTGACGAAATATAGAATTAGTTTCTACTCTTAGGGATAATAGTCGTTTTAAATTGCCGATGCCAGTATGGAATTGATTGTGTGCCATTTAGTCGTGCTCTTCTCTTATTTGCATGATTAAGTTGAATTTTGCGTTGAATTTGTGTTTGGTGTGGGAAATGGTTAGGTATTACAGCTGACTTCTATGCTCAGCTACGAGGCATTCCTACGACTTGTAAGTTCCTATCCGAGTCATAGTGGCCCTTCGTACCAAGAATCAGTCATTGTAGTCCCTTCTATTTCTCATATGAGACTCACATACGATTGTAGTACTTGGTATGACTCATAAGGAAGGTCCCGTAAACTTTTCTAAGTTTTGAAAATGTTTCTGAAAATAGTTACGAGCTTAGACTACGACTCAATGAGTCTAACTACTTCTTGTATATGTGATCAGAAAGCATTTTTAAAGGCGCAACTGGTTCTAAGAGGATAGTATATGATTTAGTTCATCCTACAAGTCGTAATGGCACTCGTACCTGCACATTTGTAGTTGTATCAATGCATGTTAATCTTTATTTGTTTTTGTTTCTTGTTCTTTGATTTGTATTTGAGTGAAGCAAACATCTGGGATTTACGTATTGCTTTGTGGGTTATTTGTAGATAAAATTCCTCCAAAAGACAAATCGGTTATTCAAGCTGTCCAACGGAGGTTGTAGGATGAATCCTCCGATACCGAGCAATCTGAGGGCTCTGTGGAAGTCCACAGAGTCAGGTTAGACCCAGAGGCCAATAGAGCTTAGACTCGGGCACTTACATCTTAAACACCTATGGAAGTGTCTGGATTGGATACTGGGTTGGATGATCACGGGCTATGATGGACCACACAGCAGTTGGGCAAGTATGCCCCTTACGTTGTCCATGAGTTCTATACAACATACCTTGATACACTTCGCTAGTGGTTGCCAAAGAACAAAAGACCAACTGAGTAGTCGAGACTATGGGTGATGACAGTATGGGGGAAGAGAGTTGATATCTCATAGGAGATGATCCAACAAGTGCAGTTTAGGCCTATTTATAAAACCCCTTAGTGCACCGTGGAGTATGATAGTGGTATTGAGAAGATGAGGATAGCGTTGACTGGGAAGGACATCAGGGCTAGGATAGAGCTATGGTGGATCACTAGCCAGATTTGTGAGAAGGGTATTGAGCCGACTTAGGTCACCAACCACACAGATGCTATAGTAAAATCCCACCTCTCATTTTAGGCCAAGTTCTAGTGTTCCATTATCCGTTGGCTTATTAGGCCAACTTTTACGAATAATGTGATCACTCTCAAGAGAGTTGTATTGTTGGCCAGCCTTCTAGCTGGGTATGCTATAGATTGGGCCCAAATTATTTCAAAGCAGATTCATGAGGCTGCAGGTCGAACGAGCACCTCATTACTGTTTCTAGTTTTGATTCATCGACTATGCAGTGCAGCAGGTCTTCCTACTGACCCTCACCGGGACCTTCATGTAGAGGCAACACGCACTATGGATCCCAGGATGATAAAGGCTGATGAGAACCCGATAGCCTTACCTCGAGCTATCCCACCTCTTATCCCAGAGCCATTTCAAGTCGAGCCTCAGGTTCCAGGTTCACATTCATCTCCTATGGGCACTACTACGGCTATTACAAAGCCCACATTGACTGTCGAGATCGAGTCTATACCATCCACCAGCACTCTAGCACCAGTAGCATCTACATTTCGAGTTGACCCTCTTTTCTCTATTGTTGCTTTTCAGGCTTTATCGCACAGGGTGGTTGTAGTAGAGGGCAGGCTGTGAGAATTATCAGCATATGTCTGGTCGTTGATTGATCAGATTGTTCGAGACACTGAGGAGAGGATGAAGACAATTTTCTTGAGATTTAGATACTGATAGAGTTCGAGCATTTGATGCACAGGTCGATACATTTGAGGTTAGAGTCCAGAAGAAGCTAGAGGGTGCTAGGCCTGCCAACGTGAGTGTGGTGACTGATGAGTTAGCCAGGTTCAAGGCCAACTTGTTACAGTTGTTGGAAGTACTTGTTCCAGCCTCAGAGGTAGCACCGGTAGGTAATGAGCATTTGATTGGCTCACCAACTGTCCAAACACCCATGGGAAGAGGCCCCTTGGGCATGCTGATCCAGAGCCGACCCCAAAGATGCCGAGACCTGAGGAGGAGGAGCCCATACCTGAGGAGGTGGTCCAAGAATCGCTTTTGTTGGCGGCTATTCAGAGAGAGATATAGCATAGCACACCCACCTAGAGAGGGTACTTCAGAAGAGGAGGAGAGGCAAACTCAGGACCCCGCAGACTTGCCAAAGACTGGTGCATGAGCACCATGATTTTTGACCATTTTTGACCCCAATTCTTACTTGTTTTTATGGGTACTCTATCCCTTTGTTAGACAATATTGTTTTTATTTTGGTTTTTGTGGATGTTCTTGTTGGATAATGTTTTTATTTTGATTTTGGATGTTAGTTTTGTCAACTGTTAGTTTTGAATGTATATATATCTATGTTATGTTTTCGTATGTTCATCTTTTCATTGTGTTTTTACTTTGAGGACAAAATATCATCTTTTGGTGGGGTGGTAGAAGTTTTGGATTAAAGTGAAGTCTGAGTAGCCTCAAGTCAACAACTTCCTCTGTTTTTTATCCCAAGGTTTTCTTGCCGTGTTTCTTTTTCCTTGTAGATGTTTAATTTTTTGTTGAAGCGGCATGTTTTAGGAAGTATAGATAATTTATAAATGCATAGTAATGTTATCATTTGGCATATATATAGTTCTTAAATTCTCTTTGAACTTTTGATGCAAAATTGGGTACCCTCAACATTTTTGAGGTTGTGGGTATTGATGCATTCATACATTTTTGAGTATCTGGTAATGTTTGTTCTGATATTGTAAGGTAAGCTAAGACTGAGAGCATGACATGTGAGTCTATACTTGATTGTGGATGCAATTGCCATGTGAGCTGTGAGCCTATTTTGCTACATTCATGCATCCTGTATGGAATTACAACTTGCCTTGTTACTCTAAAGTTTGTTTGGTGATGTGGTAGATATGGAAGGGATCTTACGCCTTTGTTCCTTAAGTGGAACCACTTGTAGCCTAAATGACCCACCAGATGAGTAAGTGATTCCCTTGTTCCAAACTTTTGAGTTTATCATGTACTCATTCTTTCTTGATACCATACTAGCTTAACCTTGTTTGATGAAATGCCTTGATATTGGCCCTGGTCTATCCTTGAACATGTGAACCTTGATTGAGGCCAAAGGCCTAACTTGAGGGTGGCTGTAGTTAGTGACCCTGGTTTGAGGCATAGATATTATGTACTTCACCTGAGGCTAAAAGCCTAAGTTGAGGGTGGCCCTTATTGTGGCAAAAAATAATAATAAGATGGTTAGTTAAGAAATCAAGAAAGAAATGAAAAACCATGAATCGAGTGAAGAAAAAGAAAATAAAAGTGCCTTGAGTTGAAGAAAAAGTAGCAAAAATGAGTTTGAAATCAAGGCTCAGCTGAAAAAGAGAGAGAAAGCATTCGAGAAAAGTTCAAAACATAAGAATAAGGGTGGATTGGTTTAAAAAGGGGTGGAGTATGAAAGCAAAAAGTGTTGGTAAACATGGTTCAAGGATAGCTTTAGTCACTATTTGCCCAGAATACCTCACAAAGGATCCTGAGCCGACGTTACAAGCCTGTAAGTCCTAAATTGATCCACATCCACTTTATCACCAAGACAGAAGATTAGCCTAGAGGCAAGCCTATGGTATTAGTCAGTATATATCGAATTTCAATTGTGAGAGTGAGAATGCTTCCCCAGTCCCTGAATTCTAAAACTCTTTTTAAGTGATTATAAGGGATTTCTTTCTAGTAAGGGCATTTTCACTACTTAAGTATCATATGATACTATACTAGTGATTGTGGACGGTTAATGCTCCTTAGCTTATCATAGTTGGATTTCCAGGTATATCATTATGTTCATGTTTGCTACATAATTCCACAATCCTGTTTTGGAAATGGTAGCTAGGTTCCTGAGTTAGAGAAGTGGTATATATATGCCATTAGTTTAGTTGCTATGTATTTCGCTTTGTCTATGTAGATTGAGTCGTCGATTGAGGACAAGCGAAAATTCGAAGTTGAGGGTGTTGATGTGCTATCAAAATACAGCACATTTGGTGCCCGAAACAAGGGATTTTGTGAGTTCTTAAAGCTACTTTTTAGTGTTTTGATACGTTTTTATATTAATCTTGCAGAAAAGCTAGGTTGGCATGATTGTGAAGAAAAGTTGCAGATTTTGCTGAAGTACAGGCCTTATGAGCCAACCTAGTCGTAGCTCAAGCTACAAATCGTAGGGTGGTATCGTAGCAGGAATTAGAGATCAAAAATCAGAAATCTACCAAGTGAAGTTCATCCTAACAATCCCAGCATACGAGTCGTAATACACACTGTGACCCATATAGGTGGACTCATAGCAAGAATCAGAGGACCAAAATATTGTACCAAAAACTAAAGATCAAGACTACGAGACCAACACGCGAGTTGTAGCTCAAGTAACAACTCGTACCTATGGGTCATACCAGTTCAGTTCAAGATGCTAAGAACCTGATACGAGACCTTGACTACTGCGACATTTATCAGATGCCAGTTGTCTTTTCTGTATAATTCATAGGGTTGTTTTGTAATTGCTGTAAATAGTTTGAGTTAGGTTTTTGAAGGGAGTGGCTAACAGTACACAATTCTCCATTACATTTCAAAGCTTTTCTTAGGTTCTTTAGAGTAGATTATTTTTATCTCTTGGGAAATCCATTTTGCTGTTTGCAAATCTTGCCTTGTACTCATTGTTGATCAATCAAGCTTGTGAGTTTGCAACTTATGGTGCCTATTTCCTTCATTGTTATTGGTGAAACTCTCAATTATGTCCATTATTTGCATATTTGTATGTTTTGTCTTAGCCATGAGTAGCTAAGCACCCACAACTTGAACCATGGGTAGTTGACTTGAGATTACCTAGGTTTTGTGCATGTCTAGGATTGGGGATTTCATTTATTGTCTATTTCCCTTCATGATTAATGTTGTTTAGTAGTGGCCAACACCAAACACCGCCTACTATCACGATCCCAACAAAGGTGTGACAAATAGGAAAAGGGAAGTAGATGACAAGATTTAGTTGATGTCTTCCCATCTAATCGACCAAACCTGACCAAGGGGAGGTTGACAGGGACAATAGGTAGCAGTTAGCTGGCATGCCATAGTAGCCGACAAAGCGCCATGGTGAAATTCGACCTTCACAGTCATAAGAGGGCTGGAAGAACCTAAGTTACCGCATGCGATTCACTAATTGTAGTTATGTTATCTAGGGTAATTCCGTCAACGAACCATAGGAAACACAATTCCCAAGTTGTCCCCAAAATTGAGTGTTTTCCTGCATTTTAATTAGTGTTTATTTTATGTTGTTTTTGAATCAAAAACCCCACCCCCCGTACATGGATATTTGTAGTCATAGATACTAGAAATGATTAGTAGTGAAATCTTGTAGTCCAGCCTTGTATTCCTTGTGGATTCGACCCTGACCTTAATTAGGTTAATTACTGATAGCAACTGCTTTGGCACAAGAGAGAAAGTTGAGTCCAAGGTATGTTGTTTCTTATGAGGTGATAAAGTGGGTCATCAAGGTAGCCTATGAATTGAAGTTGCCTAGTGAAATGAATTTGGTTCACACAGTACTCCATGTCTCTATGTTGAGGAAATGTGTTGGTGATCCTAATGCTATTTTGCCTCTTGAATTTCATGGGTGTTGTTGAGGATAGCTTGAATTATGAGGAGGTTCCAATTCAGATCCTAGATAGACAAGTGAAGAGATTGAGGAATAAGGAGGTGGCATCTGTTAAGGTCCTTTGGAGGAACCAATAATTCAAAAGTGCTACTTGGGAGGCCAAAGATGACATGTAAAAGCGGTATCATTTTCTTTTCCACTCCACTCAAGCCTAAGGTACTAACACTACATCCCCTTTCTGATTCAAGTCTTATGTTTCAGTCCCTCTATCATCCACATGCATTCATGTTTAAGTTGGCAAGTTACGATGATTTTACACTTATGTTGAGATTTTGAAAATGATATTTTAAATGTAATGTTGCATTTTAGTTGGGGCTGGTTGCGTATGATCATTTTTGTCTTGTACGTCTCTTTTACATTTGGGGACGAGTGTTCCCAGGAGAGAGATATTGAAACGACCCCAAAAACTGCTCGAAAACGTGTCTTGGAATGCCCAAAATTTTAAATTCCATATATCTCAAAATTGGTTCATTATTTCGAAAATTTGACTTCGGATTCTTATTCAGGGGGTCCAAATTATGGGGCAAAGAGTCTAACCTCGATTGTAGAGCAATTAAATTGAATTATGAAATGTCACCAAGTCCGATTTCTAGAGAGGAGATCGTGCCCCCTCTGCGACGCGGAGATGTGTTTTTGGGACACTATTTTTCCTTGCCTTAGTCCAAGACTTTAAGTCGGGCCTAAAAGTTCCCATATGTGTTTTTACCAATACTTAGCCTTATTTCACCCCCATTCCATCCTAAACATTTCTCAATACTCACTCAAACACTTAGTCACATTTTCACTCCCCAAACTCAAGTCCCAAACCCTCCTACCAAGCTAAGGTTCTCCTTCATGGTTCTTCTTCAAGCTTCAAGTCTTCATCCCCAATCTTCACCAAGTTCATCTCCAAGCTAAGGTATGTGATATTGAACCATTAGGTTCTCTCACCCATGGTGCCTAAGCCTCCTTTTGACTAATATTGTATGATTTAAAGTTGATTTTACATGTGAGTCTTTTATATTAAAAAATTTACTGCACAGTGATTTTAGTTCATGAAAGTATGGTTATTTTAGCATGTTTTGAGCTCTAAAACTTGGATCTAATGTTTGATTAGGTGAGGGATTTTGGTGTGAATGTCTTGGGGGTGTTGCAAGGTGTTGATTGATAGTGTTACAATAGATTTTCTTGCATGATTTCATCTCTAAATTGCATGGTCTTTTACCCCCATTACACACACCCTAAGTGTTTGATAAAATGCCCGGCTAGAGTTTCTTGTGGAATTGAAGGTCCAAAACATGAGATATGATATGATTGATGCTATAATGATGAAATGAGCTTATGTATATGTTGTATTTTATATAAAGTGTTGCATTAGACCATGCCCAATTCAAGGAACTAAGAATCCGAACAACCAAAGTGGGGGTTTGTACTCATCAACTGAGGTGGGGATTTGTACTCATCAACCAAGGTGGGGGTTTGTACTCGACAAACTATGTCAGGGGTTCGTAGTTCGCAACCAGGGTGATATGGTGTGATTATCATCAACCATGTGAGGGGTTTCTACCATACCATCAGGGTGATGGGGTGAGATCATCATCAACAGACCAAAGGGTTTATAATTTAGAAATATAGTGGTCTATTCTTCACTAATGATATCCTATATGAGTATGAGTTGCTTAAGCATGTTTTACTTATGCATTGATCATACATGTCATATTGTTATGCATTTTGTTTATGGTGCCTGTCTCTTGTTACGTTGCATCCTACATACTACAAAAAACACTTGCCTACCTGATACCACCATGTAGGAACTGAAGCCCAAGTTGACCATCCTCCTCCATGTGGCTAGTGTGGTGCTATTCAAGCAAGTTGGTGAGTCCTCCATTTCGAGGACCTTAATCTTGATTCTCTTGCTTTTTATTAGGACACTCTACTTTATGTCTATTTTGACTATGAGGGTGAGCCCAGTTACTTTGTCTTGGCCCCTGCTCTTATCTATGTAGTGGAGATGTTTGATGGAAATTTTAAGTATCTATGATATAAGTTTAACTCTTGTCTTTTGACCATGATATTGTGAAAGCTTTTCCCTTGGACCCATTTTCCCTATTCATTAATCTTGAATGATTGATTTATTGCTTCTGCGACCAAGAATGTGTAATGATGCTTTACAAGGCTTGCTTGGGGTCCCTTAGGGTTCCTCTTGCAGCGTGTCACGTCTAGGCCCTAGGCTTAGGTCATGAAAACTTTTCTCAACCTACTCGTGTTTAGTATACATCGTTCAAGACTAGCACTTTTATTTATGATGAGACCTTAGTTTGGACTCTACCATTTTCCTTTCTACCTTGTATTTTATTTTTAGATGATGTATTTAAGACCCTTTTTGAAACACCCCTCATGTTCTTCAGAATGCCCCATAATCGTACTTTCCATATATATTTCAAAATTTGTGCCTGATTTTGAAAATTCGGCTTCATTTTCTCGATAAGGGGGCAAAATTGAGTGGGAAGTGGGTATAATTTGGATTTTAAAAGATCTATAGAAAAAAATAATTTTCGTCATTTTTTCTTATCTGGTGTCTATCCACGCCCAGGCCACAACGCACTTGGGGCACGGACTAGTGTGTTTGTTGATCCGCGTCTGGTCCACAATGCTCCTGGGCACAGACTAATGTAATATTTTCCTTGGTTTTCTTATTTCGCCTAAGGGCATTGAGGTCGTAGCCCCATGCCCACTTAAATCGTAAAATCTACCATACTTAGTCATTTTTCAACTCTATAGCTCACCAAACCCTCTCTAAAACCTCTTTAATACTCTATCAATTCTCTCATTCAAATCTAATATTTCAAGCTCAATTTGGAATCTCAAGCACTCATTTCAAGCTCTAAGTCTACTTCAAGTTCATTTCAAGGAATTCAAGGTTTAAAGTATTTGGGTCTCCATCCATGGGTCCTTTCACCCGTGGAGCCCAACCTTCTCTTTTTATGAAAATTGCATGGTTTCAAGTTGTATTACCTATGGGTATTTTTTATTATGCAATATGCACATAAATCATGTTGGGGTTTTATCAAGTATTGAATGATTATGCATGAATGTCTACTTCAATCTTATTGATTTCGTCTATTGAGACTATGCATGTTTTGAGCTATGAAACTATGAACTATTATGAGCTTTTGTGATTGATTTTAAGATACCCTGCATGAGGGTTTTACTACCATGTTGGTAGATTGATTTGCATTGATTTTACTCATCTTGTTTTACTCTTGAATTGCATGATTTTGAACAAGTATCATGAACCCACCATGTGTTTGATAAAATGACATGAGAAGAATTCTCAAGTTATTGATGATCTATTACATGTTTTACAAGTCAGGTATAATGATTAAGGGCTTTCAATCATGTATTGAATTCATGAAAAATATCTAGGATTTTACAAGTATCAAGTTAACCCCTATTTCAAGATTTTACCTCTTGTGAGTCATTCATGTTAAAGAAAGGGTTCATGTATGATTATGATCTACTCTCATGTTCAAGCTAGGCTCACTAATAGAGGTTAAGCATGTTTATGAGCTACTCAAGTCATGTTCTTACAATCTATTCATACTATGATTAAAGTATTATTATTTCAAGTACTCTATGGGATTTGACTTAGCACCAATTGAGGCTTAAGATAGGGGCTCGACTCAAGGAGTCCTTATATAAAATCTTTAGTCTCTAAATTATATGCCATCATAGGATTATGAGCATTACCCTTGATATACCAGTTGATCCATCAAGTTCATGTTATCACATTTGGTTTACCTTGGCAAGTAAACCACACTTCGACGGGGAGTGTCATACCCGGTCACCTAAATAGAGGGGGTGTCAGGCCTCGGAGTCCAAGTTGTAGTTTCTTGGTATTTGTAGTTTGAGGTATCTTCTCACATATGTATGATATATTATGCAAGTTAAATGATTCACTAGCATGTTTTCTTACAAGCATTGATCATGCATGCCATATTGAAATTATATATCCATTGATTATGATTATGCATTTTTAATATATTGGCATATGTCTTTATTGCATTTCACCCCGCATACTTAGTACATTCAAATGTACTAATGCATACTCTATGCCTACATGATATTACCATGTAGGGATCGAAGCTCCTTTTGATCATCCTCCTCCATGTAGCTAGTTCAGTACTTCGGAGAAAGCATTGGTGAGTCCTCGATTCCAAGGATAATATCTAAGTTGCTCTTGCAATGTTGAGACTTCTTTATATTGAACACTTGTTATCATAAGGGTGAGCCCGGGAAGGGTCTTGGCCCCCACTCCTATCACGCCCCAAAGTCCCATTAGGACGGACTGGCACCCATTGCCAATAAGGCTCGGGAGAACCAACCTATAACTATGCACTTTCTATACATACAATAAGGGGTTTCTGCGTTTGACATGCCTTTAAGAAGATAAACAGTGGTAACAAGCCAAAAGTAAATACATATGACTAGGCCATTAGGGCCACGGTATTTAGAGTACGAGACATGACCACACTTTACTTTACATAGTCTACAAAGCCTCTAGATAAAAAAAAACATCTAATAAGGGTCGGGACAGGCCCCGCCTCAATGAACTGTGCAATAAAAATGCATAAGCTCTAGACATATACAAAGCCCCGAAGCAACCTGGAGCTTGGTGACAGCAGTTGAATATCATTTACTCCTACTGGGAGACCTACTAGCACCTGTACCTACAGCACGAAATGCAGGTCCCCTGTAAGGGACATTAGTACGAGATAATGTACTAAGTATGTAAGGCAGGATATACTGTATATAAAGTAACAAGTTAAATGAAACCATGCATCTGTGGAGGATCATGGACCACCCTTAGTTATACTATGGAATCATGTACTTTATGTCTTTTATATTACTTTACCTTTACTATATAATCTGTGCACAGCTGTAATACAAATGACCAACTGATTAGGGGTGAAACTCTATAAGGTTCGTCCCTGGCTAGGTTATACTCAACCCCTCAAGCTACCCCCCGTTTATAGGATCGTCTTTGGCTAGGTGCTATCTCCACCTCTCGGGCTATCACCTATCAAAAACTGTATACTTTATCTTTCAATTACCTTTGAGCTGATTCTTTTGGTGGCCATAATATTAGAGCTGTAGGACTGTATATGTAGCATGTGACATGTGGATAATCACACAAGACAACATGACAATGAAAAGAGTACACTACAAAAATGATGAAATGCGTATGAAATGGACAACTCGTGAACTTTATCTAGTAACAAGAACTCATGTAATTTGGTATCCAAACATGTATGCAATTTTGAAAGTGACTATGCATGGAATCATATGAACATGCAAAAGAGTTGAGACATGGTTAATAGTGGTGTCGGAGTTGGTGAATGCCATTATGTACCAAGGAGAGATCTATGTTTAATGCCAAGTGATACGAAATCAAGTAACCTTACATACCTCATTGTATGACCTCGTTACTACCTCAAGATAACCTTCCCTTCATCCAAATACTTATATACAACATAGTAGGGGATAAATCTAGCATTAGCAGCCAATAGACACATCTTGGAAGCCCAATTACATAACAAAACAACACGCGGGCAGCAAGTGGGTGTTTACAAAACCAAGCGTATTCCTTTAACTTTTCCATCCCTAATCATATTTTCTAATACACATTAGCATGTACACATCATGTACAGCCTATTTCAATGCCATAATAGTTTTACAACAGCCCACAAAGCACAACACATCACAATTCCACACAATCTAAAAATGGACAGCATAACATTACCTTCCTTCCCTACATTTCGATGTCGACAACTCCAAACCTATTCCAACTTTAACCAAAATGTTCCAGAAACATTTACACATATAAATAGACCTAAAACAGTCTTATAATAGAACTTAATAATTCATGAAGGACGTGAGCTAATAGCCTTATATACAACATCTTGCAAGTTCCAATCAACATGACGCTTAAGATAACACAATAAAACGCGCTTGTTAAATGAAACCAAAATCAGGGCAACAACCTTAGGGTGATGTTTATAACTCAAGACATGTTAATAACACCAATTTATCTTCATAATAAAACTCACAAACCATAGAGAAATCACCAAATTTCAGCAAGTGCAACTATGATCTATTTCTTGTTTTTCATGATGAAACTACACTAAATACACAACTACAATTACTTACCTTTGTATTCAAGGTTTAGAGGCTCCTTAAGAACCCTAAAAGAGTTATTTGGCTTCTTCACAAAGTTGAGAAAAGTTGAGAGGAACTTTAGAGAGAAAATCTGATTTTTATTGAGTTCAAGTTGAGAATGACTTTTGGAGCTGCTTTGGAGCCCTTTATAAAGAGCTATTATGCCGAACTTCTCTTAAACTTTTTATCATCATATACCACACATTATTAAGTTGCTTATCCACTAGCTTGTCCCTCAAACTTGGGCCTTTTTGGAGTACCAACTTGATGGACTTGGGCTGCCTACTTTCCAGCTTTCACTTACTTAGTTTTGGGCCCAATTTGCTAAGTGTATTGTGATGTCTTTGGGGACCTTTTTATTATACTTCTTGTTCTGATAATATAGCCCATTTATGATACTAAAATATGGGCCAAAGTTACACCCTTAACACTGACTTTATTCATAGTCGAACTTGGACAATTTCGACGTCGAGCCTCGTCTCCGTTTAGCTAGCGATTTTAAGCTAAGCAAGTAGTGACTCACCTACTTGCTTACTAAGTCCTACAAGCACCTCATTTCTCTCACTTCATTTTAAGGTTGTAATATCCTCAATTCGACACAAAACATGTATACACTCGACTATCTTAAGTGCTAAACGCAATATAGCCCATTAACGGGAGATTCACGCACTTTTGAAAATTAGCGCTAATTTGACCAAACCATATTATGTTTCATTGGCATTGTTCTAATATTGTAAGGTGTGGGGTGTCACAACTCCATTCTAAGTTATAGGTGTTGTTGGATACTATGTTATGTTTATCCTATGAGCTTGAATCTTTTATACTTTTATGAATATCAAAGAGTTCCCGTTGTCTCGCTTCCGTTTTAATTATATCACTTGTTGATGATTATTTTGCTTCAGCGACCAAGGATGTGTGAGTGATATGCTAAGAGAATTGTTTGTAGTCCCTTCGGGTTCCCTATTTGTCATGTCATATCTAGGACCTAGGCTTGGGTCATGACAATCTTAGTATCAGAGTACTAGGTTGTTAATGATCCTCGAAAATCTAACACACTGCGTCGATTAGAGTCTTATTCATGGTTGTGAATCACGCCAATACTATGAATGGGAGGCTATGAGGCATTTTAGGAAATGTTTCACTTCATCATGGTCTATATAGTGCTTTAGGTGTTAATATACGGCTTTACCCCTAATGAATGCTCTTGTTTCTTCTAGATCATTCCAATACCAAGGGAAAGGCTAAGGAGAGCCTGTACACCCGAGGAGCAACCAGCCTCTCCCGCTCCTCAAGTTCCTCAAAATGGAGAGGTAGCCCAAGAAGAGTTCCGGGATACCATCACAATGTTGGCCCGTGCTATGACTAAAAAATGAACCAAGGGGCCCAAGCCCCTCATGCTCCTACTCTGGCCTCAAGGATGAGGGATTTCACAAGAATGAACCCTCACCAGTTCCATGGGTCTAACGCGGAGGAAGATCCTCAAGAGTTCATCGATAAGGTGTATAAGGTGCTACCTATCATGGGGGTCAATTCGGAGGAGAAAGAAGAGTTAGCGGCCTACCAACTCAAGGGTATGGCCCAAATTTTGGTTTACTCAATGGAACTTGGAGGGGAGAGATAATGATGTTATTCTTTGGTAGGAGTTCAAAGTCACCTTCCTCAACCGGTTCTTCACTATGACCAACCAAATGAACCAAGGGGCCAAAGCCATTCATGCTCCTACTTAGGCCTCAAGGGTGATGGATTTCATAAGAATGAACCCACCGAAGTTCCATGGATTTAAGCCGATAGTGGATCCCCAAGAGTTCATTGATGAGGTGTATAAGGTTCTATCTATCATAGGGGTTAATTCAGAAGAGAAAGCGGAGTTAGTGGCCTATCAACTCAAAGGTATCACCCAAATTTGTTCACCTAATGGAAATTGGAGAGGAGAGATGGTGATGCTATTCCTTGGGAGGAGTTCAAATCCACATTCCTCATGTGGTTATTCCATATCGAGCTAAGAGAGGCTAAGATGATGGAGTTTATGAGCCTCAAGAAAGGTTTGATGAGTGTGAGGAAGTATATCCTCAAGTTCAATAAGCTTTACAGTATGCTCCACATTTGGTTGCCAACCCTAGAGCTAGAATGAATAAATTTGTGTCGGGAGTGTCCGCCTTGGTTCATAAAGAGTGTCATACTACCATTCTAGTGAATGGTATGAATTTGTCCCAGCTCATGACATATGCCGAACAACTAGAGGGGGGAAAGCTTAGAAAGAGACGAAGTAGAGAGTCCAAGAGGGATCCATTTGAAGGTGGTTTCCAAGGTTCTAAGGGTGGCCGGTTTCATCAAGGTCACAAGTTCCAATGATAAGGGTGTTCCAATGCTCCTACCAAGAGATTTTCTAATGATAATCCAAGATTCCAAGGTGGCATTTGTGGGATGACCCATCCTAAGTGCCAAAAGTGTGGAAAAAACCATGGTGGTCCATGTTTAAAAAATTTTAATGCTTGCTTTGGTTGTGGTGAAATGGGTCACAAGGTTATTGAATATCCTCATGCTCAAAACAAAGGAAGAGATGGTCATCCTCTAGGCCAAGGTGCTAATACGGGTTAAAGGGCAAAGGGATGCCAACAAGGGGGTGCTCCAAGGAAAAATAGGTTCTATGCTCTCCAAGGAAGGCAAGGAGAGGAGGAGGCGCCCGATGTTGTTACTAGTATATTAAACATTTTTTATTATGATGTATATGCATTGATAGATCCGTATGCCACTATTTCTTTTATTACTCATTTTGTTGCCAAAAAGCTTCATGTGTGTCCCGAGTTATTTTGTGAACCTTATGAAGTGTCTACCCCCATTTGTGAGTCCATTATTGGTAAAAGGGTCTATAGATATTGTCCCACGTCCGTATTCCATAAAGTCTTGCCTTGTGATTTTGTTGAATTAGATATGGTGGATTTTGATATTATTTTTGGGATGGATTGGTTACATGCATATCATGCTTCCATTGATTGTACAACCCATAAGGTTAAATTCCAATTCCATAATGAGAACATCCTTGAGTGGAAAATTCGTAATGTAGTGGACAAGGGTAGGCTCATTTCTTGCGTTAAAGACCATAAGTTGATTTCTAAAAGTTGCATTTACCATCTTGTGAATGTTAGGGATGTTGAGTATAAAGTCCTTATTATTGAGCTGGTTTGGGTGCTCAATGAGTTTGTTCTTGATGTCTTTCTTGAGAGCATCCCAGCGTTCCTCCCGAAAGAGAAACAGACTTTGGTATAGACCTCCTTCTTGATGCACAACCCATTTTTGTTCCCCCTTAATGTATGGCCCCAGCAGAGTTGAAGGAGTTGAAGGATCAATTGAGGGATTTATTGGAGAAGGGTTTCATAAGGCCTGGAAAGTCACCTTGGGGGTGCATCGGTGTTGTTTGTAAAGAAAGAGGATGGTTCCCTTAGAATGTGCATTGATTACCGGTAACTTAATAGGGTTAATATAAAGAACAAGTACCCTCTACCAAGGATTGTGACCTTTTTGATCAACTACAAGGGGCTAGCCACTTTTCTAAGATTGATTTTTGGTCCAGATACCACCAAGTGAAGGTGAGGTAGTGTGATATTCCCAAGATGGCTTTTCGGATTAGGTATGGACACTTTGAATTTGTGGTAATGCCTTTTGGCTTGACTAATGCACTGGCTATATTTATGGATCTCATGAATAGGGTCTTTAAACCCTACCTTGATATGTTTGTGCTGGTCTTTATTGATGATATATTGATTTATTCCCCGAGTGAGGAAGAACATGTGGATCACTTAAAGGTGATGTTGAAAATCTTGAGGGATGAGAGTTTATTTCCTAAATATGAAAAGTATGAATTTTAGTTAAAAGAGGTTGCTTTACTAGGGCATATGGTGTCGGGTGATGGCATTAAGGTGGATCCTAAGAAGACAGAGGTGATACGAAATTGGCCTAGACCATTGACTCCGTTGGATATTAGGAGTTTCTTGGGTTATGCAAGCTACTACTGGAGGTTTGTGATGGTTTTTCTCCTATTTCTTCCCCAATGACAAAGTTGACCCAAAAGAAGGAAAAATTTGTTTGGACCGATGAATATGAAAAGACTTTTCAAACTTTGAAAGTCAAGCTTATCTTTGCTCCTATCTTGGCTCTACAAGAAGGGTTTGTTGGTTCGGGTGTATCTTGATCGAAATTGCAAGGTGATAGCATATGTGATCTCCCACTCCAATAGCGAAGTGGCGGCTATCAGCATTTAACCTAACCGAAGGTTAGGATCGAATCCACAGGGAATATAGGGCTTGACTACAGGAATTCACTATCAATCATTTTGAGTATCTATAACTAATGTCCCTAATGGGGGTGGGGTTTACGATTTAAGAACAAAAGTAAAATAAATACAATACTACTACATGGGGAAACACTCCATTTTAGGGACAACTTGGGAATTGTGTTCCCCATGTTCGTTGACTCGATTACACTTGACAACATGACTACAATTGGAACATCGCATGCAAGACGATAACTTAGGTTATTCCAGCCCTCTTGTGAAGGTGAAGGTCAAATTTCACCATGGCGCTTGGTCGAAAACCATGGTGTGCCAACTAACCTTTACCTATTGTCCCAGTCAACCTCCCCTTGGTCAGGTTTGGTTGATTAGATGAGAACACATCAATCGAATCCTGTTATCTACTCCCCTTTTCCTATTTGCCACTATCTTGGTTAGGATTGTGATAGTAGGCAGGGTCTAGTGTTAGCCACCACCAAACAACAATCATAAAGAAGGGAAATAGACATATGCAAAACTCCAATCACAGAAATGCAAAAATCTAGGTCATCTCAAATCAACTACCCATGGTTCCCACAACCCCAAGTTGTGTGTGTTTAGCTACTCATGGCTAAGGCAAAACTAACAAAAATGCAAATACAATACATAGTTGAGAATTTTACCCAAAGCAATGAAAAGTGATATACCACAAGTTGCAAACCACAAGCTAGATAGATGGAGAATGATTACAATGTATGATTTGCGCTCCCCAAAAGTGGGTTTTCCAAGAGAAATTAAAATCTACCCCAAAACTCTAAAAATATTTTAGAGAGAATAGACAAAGGCAATTCAATGTTCAAGTATGGTATCTGCTACTTGGAAATTTGGATTCAACTAGTACGATCCACTGGTACGAGTCGTTGCTTGGGCTACGACTCATACGCTCCTCTTGAATTCTAGGCCTTCAATTTTTTGTCCAAAATTTTTGCTCTTTGGTTCTTGCTACAATTCCACCTATACGGGTTGTAGTGAGATCTATGACTCATAGGGAGGCCTCACAATGCTGACCTCCACTTAGCAGATTTCTGATTTTTGCTCTTTGTTTTTGCACTTCAGCAAAATCTACAATTTTTCTCCAAAATCATGCCAACCTACCTTTATGCAATAACAACACAAAAACACATAAAAACCATAAAAAGTCGCATTAAGAACTCACAAAATCCCTTATTTTAGGCATCAAATATGTTGCATTTTGACAACATATCAACACCCTCAACGTAGAATTTTTTTGTCCTCAAGCGATGACTCAATCTAAGCAGACAATGAGAGACACATAACAGCTATACTAATGGCATATACATCATTTACTCTAATTCAGGTACCCAACTTTCATTTTCAAAACAAGATTGCAAAGATTCTTAACAAAACAAAAACACAAGGATATATCTGGAAACCCAACTATGATAAGCTAAGAAGCACCAACCATCCACAATCACTGGTATAGTCATATGCTAATCAAGTAGTGCAAATGCCCTCACAGAAAAGAAGTCCCTCTTACTCACTCAAAAAACATTTAGAATTCAGGGACTGTGGAAGCATTCTCACGCTCATAAATGAAATTCACGCAAAATGACTAACACTATAGGATTGCCCCTATACTCAATTTCCGGATTGGTGACAAAGTGGATTTGAATCACTTTAGGACTTAACGGCTTGTAACATAGGCTCATGGGGCTTTGATATGGCATTTTAGGCAAGTAGTGACTAAAAGATATACTTGAACCATATTTACCAACACTTTTACCTTCATGACATATCCATTTTCACTAAATTCACCCTTATTCTCCTACTTCAAGCTTTTCCCTGGCGCTTTCATTTTCTTTTTTCAGTTATGCCTTATTTTTGAACTCATTTTTGTTATTCTCTTCAATTCAAGGAACTTTTCTTTCCTTTTTCCTCCTCGGGATCATGATTTTTCATTTCTTTGTTTATTTTTGAACTAACCACCTCATTGTTATTACTTTACCACAACAAAGTCCACCCTCAACTTAGGCTTTTAGCCTGAGGTGAAGCACACAATATCTATTACCCAAACAAGGGCCACCATTTGTAGCTACCCTCAACTTAGGCATTCAGCCTCAATTAAGGTTCACATGTTCAAGGATAGACCAGGACCAATATTTAGGTATTTCATAAAACAAGGCTAAGCTAGCTAGGTGTCAAGAAAGAATGAGTGCATGAGAGGCTCAAACATTTGGAACAAAGGGTTCACTAACACATTTGGTAGGTCATGTAGGCAAGAGTGGGCTCACTAAAAGAACAAAATCCTATCCCTTCCAAATCAACCATGTCACCATACCAATCTTAGAGTAACAAGGCAAGTTTAAAGTCCATACATGATACATGAATGTAGCAAAATAAGCTCACAACACACATGGCATTGCACACAACAATCAAGTATAGACTCATGGGTCATGCTTCAAGCCTCAACTTACCTTTAGATTATCAGAACAAACATCACCAGATAATCAAAATGTATGATTGCATCAATAATCAACAATCTCAAAAATTTTGAAGGTACCTAAACTTTCCAAACCATTCAAAAAGCATTTAAAAACTATGTATTTGCTAAAAGACCATACTACTAAGTATTTCACATTATCTACACTACCTAAATATGCTGGTTCAATGGAAATTAAATATCTACAAGGAAAAAGAAACACAGCAAGAAAACCTTGGGATCAAAAATAGAGGAAGCTATGGACTTGAGGTTACTCAGACTTCACCTTATTCTATAACTTCCCATACCCCACCAAAATAGAATACTTTGTCCTCAAAGTAAAGACATGAACGAAAACCAAATACCGGAAACATATATATGAATATACATTAAAAGACAACATTTTAAAATTAAACATCCAAAACAAGAGTACAAACAACATTAAAGACAAAATATTTAAACAAATCCAAAACAAACATAAGGAAAATATTATCTAACAAAGAGAATAAAGTATCCATAGATAGAAAATAAGTGTTGGGGTCAAAAATATAATCAAACACTTGGTGCTCAAGCACCAGCATCTGTCTGATCAGCAGGTTCCTATGTGACGACCTCCTCCTCAGCTATCTGGGTCGCAGTTGTACGTGAGCTACCCTCTCCATGTGAAGTTTGTTGCTCCCTATCTCTCTGTATACCCGCCATTAGTATCAACTCTTGCACCACTACCTCTGGTATTGGATCCTCCTCTGGTGATGATGGGTCAACATCTCTAGGCCACTTTTGGCTCATCTACATGGGAATCCACCGCTCTAACTCTCTCATCCACCAAATCGCGGGAGAATGCTTTTACCCTCTCCTCTGAGTCCTGAATAGTTTGGCTAATCCATGGTCTAACCTGAGCTACTAAAGTTTGTAATCTGAGCTCCGCTATAGCTACCCAGCGCACCAGTGTATGAAAAGCAACAGCAGAAATAAGAGAATCAACATGCATAGTGGAAGGTCCTGGAGCAGGAGTCCTAGAAGATGGCGTTGACTCAATCTCAATAGCTAGGGAAGGCTCTGCAGTAGATGGAGTAGTACCGGTGGTAGCTGGAGTCGGAGGATCAACAGGAAATAGATCTGGGATGGCCGGAGGAGCTGCATGTGGTAGGGGAACTGAGTTCTCATTACCCTTTATCAAGATAGGATCCATAGTGTATGTGGCCTCTATATTCTTGTCTTGGTGGGGGTCGACACTAACACCTGTCGTACTACATAAACAGTGGATCTAGACGGCAGACTCGTGAATCAGCTCAGAGATAAGACGGGCCCAATCTATCTCATAACCAGCTAGGATGTTGGTCAATAGCAAAGCTCGCTCGAGGGTGATTATATTATCCATGAAGATAGGCCAGATACGCCAACGGATAATCGACCACCAAAACTTGGCTCGGAAGGAGAGGTGGACTTTCACTATCGGATCAGCGTGGTTTCTGACCCACGTCGGCTCGAAGCTCACCTCACAAATCTGGTTGGCAATCTACTGCAATAGCTCTATTTCGATCTCGATATCCTCTCCAGTCAATGCTCTCCTCATCTTTCCAATGCGACCATCATACTCTATGGTGGACTGAGGCAATCTATAGTTGGGCCTTACCTGAACCCCTCGGATCGTTTTCTCCGAGATGTCAACTCTCTGACCCCTAACCAGAACCACTCGTAAGCGAGGTTGCTCACTCAATTTCTTGTTCTTCGGTAGGCCTTGGTGAAGTGTCGCAAGGTAAGCTACATAAAACTCATGGACTAAGTAAGGGGCATACTTGCCCAACTGTTGTGTCGTCCATCGTAGTCCATGTCTGTCCAACTCAGCATCTAACACTGGTACCCTATCCAACCTAAAGTCGTTTAGCCTAAACTCCTCTTGAAACTCTCTAATCGGTTGGCCTTTCCCCTTTGGCTCTAAGGCCTGGTCATAGATCTCTTTCATTCCTGCAACACACCATTTGAGGTCGGCCGGTGGATATGATTGTATCTCCTCCTGCTGGGTCTATGAGGTTCTTTGAAACTCTGACTCTAACACCAAATGTGTGGGTGTCATCTGTGACAAACTACTTCCTGACTTGTCTCTATCACCCTCTTGTACCTCCTCTTCAAACTGGGAGGACCTGTTAACTTCCATAGGTGCCTGAGCTGTACGTGCCCAAGTTTGAGGTACATTAGCCTCAGGGTCTATTCTGACACT